>CM037474.1:31898629-32016987 GCA_021014325.1 Plazaster borealis | reverse complement strand
TTTCATGTGTTTCCCAGATTTTACCTTAATTACTTTTGTATAAATTAATTGTTGATGTTAGGCTTATATCAACGATTGTATCTTATTTACAATAGAGCAGTTTTGAGAGTTTTTCATTAAGTTTCAAATTGGGACCGGACACTCCCGTTCTTTTAGTTTATTGATTATGCTCAAGTCTCTCTTCGACATTCCTAAATATCCTAACGTTCCTAAATTTGACATTACCAGAAGTCTTAAGTAATGTTGTTCCTGTTTTATACTTAAAGATGTTAAATATTGCTGATTTTGTTGAGTTATCCTCTAATTTCGATAACATTTCAAGATGGCTGACGCCATTTAACTTTTGGCGGGAACTTGAAAATAGATTATTTGTTTGCCTTAATTTATACTTTTCTACTTGCCATCCGGTTACAATCTTTGGCGAACCATTTATTGTACATAGTCTTCATCCAAGTATACGGTTTATTTGATTGATTTGTTAATTCTAATGCGTAATTTATGGGTTGGGGTAAAGCCACCCTCCCGCCATATTTGAGAGACTCCTACGTAATTGTAAATAGTATCGGTGACTTGTAAGTTTTTTGTTTTTGATGTACCATTTAAGTAATGTTTTATTAAACGACTCTCACCTCTGACGACGACTTACAATGTACTACAACTTTCTCCGTCTCTATACAGAATAAAAGTCTGGGACGACAGCAGATTAAAGTGCCGCATCAAAATCATTTTAAAGCCGGTCACATAACTAATAACAATGAAAGATACGGCTGGTTGCTGTGGTAACAACCATCAAATAATGTTATACGGCAAATACTTTAGAATGCTAGGTGGCAGCAGACTTGCCATGTACATTTCAAATGTTTACGTAGTTCCGAGCATGCACCAAATGGACTTACCTAAATCTGCCGCCACCTAGCGTCCTCAAAATACTCCAATTCTACCAGTGTACTGCGTTTTAAAGGTATTGTACACTTTTGGTAACAGCTAAAAATCAGTGTCCACATTTTGTGTGATTCAACATATGCATGAAAAAACAAACCTGTGAAAGTTTGAGCTCAATTGGTCATCGAGATCACGAGAAAATAGTAAAATGAGACCTTATGTGTTTTCTGTTTTTCAAATATCACGCGTGATAAAAACTTTTGTTTTACTCATTTCTCAGAAACAATAGCATTTTAGGCAGAAATATTTTAAGGAACCCTTTTTACCATTACTTACTTTAAATCATGTAAGTTGTGTGTGAATCAGTGAACATTTGTGTTTTTCGATCTTACCAATAGTGTACAGGGCCTTTAAAGTGGGAGCATAAACACTAGGGCCTAATGTTACAGAGCTGCTTAACGGTAAGCACATTTTCTGCCCACAGTAGCAGAACGAATTGATAAGCGTAAGCGACGTACTACACAGGTTATCAATAAAATTAGGCGGCCAGCTTGCTTTTTGTTCACCATGGTTTTGCATTGTTTTTGTTACGTCAGTCACTTGCTTACAGTAAACGCCAGCAGAGTAACATTACTGGGCTTCATAATAGCTGCTTAAGTACAAAGATTTACTAAGCACAACAACATTGTGCTAATCAGAATAAAGGTTACCAGCGAAAATAGTATGTAGCATGTACCATCTGTGACCAGTATCCTGCTAATTTTTGCTAAGCAATTAATTGTTAAGCAACATTTGCTGCTTAAGCAAATGTATGATATTGGGTCCATGGGCGCAATTTCATGAACCTGTTTACCGTTGAGCAAAATGTTCGTACTTTTATCGCAAAAGAAAACATAAGGAAGCGAAAGTGTAGGCTATTCCGTCAAGTTCACAATGGATTCGAAATGTTGCATCGCTCATCTGCTAATAAGCCTTTTTGAGATATGGCGGACACAATGCTACAACACTATAAGGTTTGGGTAAATTTGTGTGTATACACCCAAACCAAACAGTACACTCCTATCACGTCCGCCATACCTCAAAAAGGCTTATACAAGCAGCCGGCTAGTTAGCGTACCTTTTGCCTTACTTAATTAGCGTGTTTATGAAAACAAATTCTACTAATGGCCGCTCCATAAGCCAAAAACGTCTGCTTACATGCTTTATGGAATTGGGCCCTGATCCTGTACTTATACGGTTAGCAGGGCTATTATGGAATAGCACAGTAAGCACAACAACAGCCGTTAAGCAGCTCTATGAAATTTGGCCCAGATTAAATAGACTTGGCCCAAGTAATAAAGCTTGGTCCCTTGTCAACTGTCATTATTTGTCAGATCATGTACTATTCGTTTGTATACTACCGGTACTTACTGTAATATTGTACGCGGTCGCGAAATATCAGGATAACTTTGACAAAAGGTTTCAACACCCAAATTCCATGAAGTTGAAATACCATACTGTCTCACTCTCATTATCCAAATCAATGTATCCAGCAAATAGCAGACTCTGACTGTGAGGCGAACGATTGCTACGTGTACTAGGGAAAACCACTAAGCAGTTACATTGAAATGCTTTATATGTTATAAATTGGTCTACTTGCGTTTAACGGGCATCAGTTCTCTCTCCGAGTTCAGTTTCATTTGTTGACCCAACACTGGAACCATCCATAGCGCGGTTGCATCCACCGCCAAAGACTTGTCGAAGTCCGTTGCGGAATTGACGGTACTTGAACGCATAGATGACGGGGTTGACGCAAGAATTGGTCGCCACCAATGCTATGGAGAGTCGAGAAAACCACTCGTTTAATGTGAACTTCCATCCAAGGTTAAACATGAAGAAGATGATCTGGTTGGGTGTCCAGCAGATCACGAACGTGATGAAAACGACCAGGAGCATCTTGAAGGTGTTGCGTCTGGCCCGAAGGAGGGACTCGGCCATGTCTGGTGCGTTTGCTCCGTTGGGAAGATGTGCGGCTGGTGCCGGACCGACACGGGCCGCTCCCCGCTTCATCTCCACACTGATGCGAATGTAAGCAAACAGCATCACTCCCACCGGTATGATATACTGCATGAATGCCGAAAGAATCCCCAAAGCCCGGGACCCTGGGATCAAATTTGGAACACAAAAGCCGTTTTCCTCTTTGTAGATGAATAATACGTATGACTTCAGTACGGCTGTAACAACCCAACACATCGCCATGGCTGTACCGATTTTGAGGCGAGGCCAAGTGGCAAATAGCACCTGGTACTTAAACGGGTGCACGATGGCGTAATACCGTTCCATCGTGAGTACCAAAAGGTTGAACGTAGACATCACGTACAAGAAGAAAAGAATGGAAGGAGACCAGAAGTGACAGATGAACCATCCGAGAGCGTTGCTTGGGATGGGGTCAGGCACCTTGATTTCACTCTTCAAGAGGGTCATCGTAGAACCCAAGAAATCAATCACTGCCTGGTGGACGATAAAAGCGTTTGTACGAGTTTGCATGGCTGGTATTTTCAAGATGACAAAACAAACCAGAGCATTGCCAAGGATACCCAGGATACCTACGATGGTCTGGTAGATTCGCAAAGGAAGAATTTCCTCCATATTCCCCAAATCAGCTGTTAAATTCAGTAAAATGGCTTTGCTATAGTAGCGTGTCTATCATTCCTTTTATCAGTTACAGCGATTTCAGATTTTACGGAATGTTTTATATCAAGCAGACTGTCAAGGCTTGAGCGAAGTTGACCCTGAAATGATTATAAAAATGAACCAACTTTTGTGTTTATCAAAATATGGCTTATCGAATAATGAACTCGTGGCAACCATTGTTCAGCAATTTGAACTTCGTGAAAAAGTGTCTTGACATTTCAATGCTTTCAAGGCTGAAGGAAAGGACTTAGTTAAGTTTGATCTCCGAAGTGCCCTGGTTCTCCGAGTCAACCTAATTCACCAACCGTAATTTAATGCGAAGAATGTAGTTCAAGAAGTTTTTCCAAAAAATAGTCAAGACTTCCATTTTCAGGTATTGGAATTAGAAGGCAACAAGAAAGATATGAAAAGTAAATTTTACATCATTTTGTATTGCGCCATGAGTGTCATTCTGGACAGACATGGCGCACTAAAAATGTCCATTACTATTGTAGAGGCACGGGAAGGAGGCCGGCCCTCTAGTTAAACAGGATGAGCTTACACTAAATACTAGTCTATCGCAAAATCCACACGATGACGTCAATATAAAATGATTAATCTCCTGCAGCTAATTTATTCTTCACACGAAAATAGCAGTACACAGTGTATATATAGCACAGCGCAGTCAGCTATGAAAACAATACAATCAAAATGTCAATGGTTAAAACGTGGCTGACTGATATACTTTACCATACAAACACAATTTACAATATCCGATGCAACTAACCATAACAAATTGAAATTATTTCTCTGACAAAACAAGAGATTTAACCACATAACTACCCTCAGAGAGAGCACTAGGACATAATCCCTCCCATTTGTTAACAGTATTCTGAGCATAGCTCGAGTATAGCCAGAGCCAATCAGTCTACACAATTTAGATAAAAATACCCACATAAAATGAATGTGCTCTCTCTACCCCGACCTCACTTTGCTGATAATGTCAATCAAATTCTCTGTAAACCAGCCAGTAAACATTTAAGTTTACTCTGCTGTTTGTTTTGAATTGCGAATTTGTACAATCCTTATAAAAAAGATAACTACGGTTATAATGCAAAACGTTGTAACATTGATGGAAAATGGTTTGGTAGATATACGAGAAACCGAGTTATGTGGATAAAATGAATGCATATGAGAGGAGGACTGTACATAAGAATATCTCCTCAGGGCTCCATTTAAATGGCTGACATATATCCATTGTAGCACGACTAAGAAGCATGCAAGCCCCAGTATTGGATATGATTATGCTTCACGACTGCTGCTCTCAGGTATGGATAAAAGCTCACACCAGCTCATATAAGCAGGCCTAATGTATATGTATAGTACAAAACAAACATTTTCCAATATAATATACATCAGGTATTTCGGTGATGTAACTAAAGATGCCTCAATGGAAAAAGAAACGTAGTCAAGATAGTGATTGCAGATTGTGTTTTTCTTTGGAATATCGGTAAACAGATATGAACAAAGAAAACTAAAGGTTTGTGGCATATAAACATGGCCGTGTTGTAATTGATGTTTTTAATCAAGATAGTGATTGCAAATTTGTTTTTCTTGGGAATATGTGTTTAGCAAAAATGAACCTAGAGAACAAATATAGTGTGGCGTGTTAAAAAAATGAACATAGGGAACAAAGTGTTGCGTGAACATGGCTGTATTTTAAATGTTGACTATTAATCAACGATTTGTGCGGTGTTTTGCTTGATTTTAAAATTACAGAAAACAAATGTACACAGATGATTATAAATAATGATCACGGTCAAACATAAGTCGTCCGTATTTATGAAGACCAATATAGATTATTCACTGTTTTCTTTGATGATTGATATTCGAACAAATCCATGCATGAGAAGGATCCTTTAATTGTTAAATAAAGATCACAATTCGGTGGACAAACATGCCGCATGAAGCGTTTACCCTCCCCGTGTCTCGGGTCTTTTGGACGGGATCACTTTTGGCTGAGCACAGTCTGAAGTGATGCTACACAACCACCTTGAAGACAAGGTACAAGGGATTTTTAATCATCTGAAAAAAATTATGTGTTGCATATCTGAAAACTTGCTGAATATTAAGATCATATACCGATCTTATATTACAATTATTTTCGTCTGAAACAGACCCATTTACAAAGTTGGTAAAACAAAAAGACCGTTTGAAATAACTCCAGATCACCGTTGCTTATTTTGATTTCAGCAACATAAATAACCCCGTAAATTACCGTGAACAAAATCCTTGACAAATCTGAACACTTTCTTTCATCCTTTCATTTACTAAAACATTACTCTAGTTTGATTGCAATCGATTGTTTTGTTTGATGGTAAATTTGTTTCAGTTGTTATTATTCTACGATATTGTCTCTAGAACCTCTTCAATTCTTTCATGTCACTGTTTTTAAGGAATTTTCCTTTCTTTGCCTTGAATCACTTGTCAATGAAGGACATGACGAACACGACGTGATCAGTTTGCTAGCCGCTGAAGTAATCAGTTTTACCAATACGGCAAGGTGACAATGTGTAGATCCAGTGGGCTTCAGGGGACGTTCCCTCCTGGTAAAATTTGAATAGAATAAAAGAAAAAGAAAGACAGAGGGGGAGAGGCGCGAGGACAAATGTCACATTCTGCAAACAAAAATACCAATTGCGTTTGTTGGGACAACCGCCAAGCCTGTTCCCTCAAAATGAAAAACTGTTGACCAGACAATACTTCCTGAAAGTCCCATTCCAATAAATTGGGATACATTATTTGGTATACATGTTTCCAAGTGCGTACCTAATTACTGTGGAACAAATTGATGAAGAGACTTTAATTTTTGAAGCTGACAACTCGGCGCGTGTGATCAATTTGACTATTTAAAGTCACCTGGAAATAGTTTTTTTTTTTTTTTTTACATAAGAGTATATGTATATTAACAATAAAACAATTTTTGAGTAATTGTTTGTCACGATTTATATGTTTAAAAAAATAGATAAAGTTGTTTGGGGTGACTCCGCCCATCCCTTTTCAATCGAGGCAGACTTCGCCGCGATCGAACATCGACCACCCTCGAACTTGCCTGCATTTACGTGCAAGTAGTGAGCTTGTACGTTTGGTTTGGTTATCCCCAAAAAGGGATTTTTTCGTGCATTTTTCCGGCAATGCCGACCAGGTGTTTTGCTGCTGGATGCAGCAAAACGACTAAAGATGGGGTCATCTAGCACTTGTTTCCTGCAGGTCCCAAATATAGGCAGTTACGGGCATTAAAGGTCATGCTAACGAGGGCAAAGTGGTCCGGTCCGACAGTCGTTTTCAGCGCCGCAGCGAACATGTTTCCGGTGTTCGGATCGACTTGAGCTGTATACCGCGCCGCGGAACGCCGATCCGATTTGTCATTACGGGGCCGCTAAAATACCTCGTATTATCCGTGTTCTCATTATGACCGTGCTCGTATCTTCCGTTTTTTTAAGACATAGAAACGCGCATGGGATAGTTTGGGACCTGTGAAAAACCTCGTATAAACGTCGACTGTACACTGTCCTAGGATTGCATTGGGTGACGTCCGAATACGAAAACGTATCATACTGATCAGGTACCCAGACGTAATGTACAGGGCCAGACTACACATTTTCTCTTCAAATATCCTGCGCCTTGATTGACGTCACGAACAGCGCCATGTAAACGGGGGCCTATTTTTAAATTTGTAATTAAAATAAAAACACAATTTGTTAACCTTAGTTAATTGTTTTTTCACATTTCACTCATAAAAATGTATATATTAACGACAAAAGCTTTATTTTGACAAAATACTACTGCCAGGTGTCTTTAATGTATCGTATATATAAAGCCGTACTTGATTTTTAAATATCATGTCACTCGGACTGATGTTTATAAGTAAACATGGAATAAATATGAAAACAAATTGTAACGTCTAAGTCTAAGTTTGCATAGGGCGATTAGCTATAGACTTCTGTTTAGGTATTTGTTTTAATAAACAAAGGTAGATTGAAGGAAGTAGCTACAGGGTGCGCTCTTCTCCTTATTTCCCACTGAAAAAATAAAAATATGCAAATGATACACAATCTCAATTTTAAACGCATCTCAAATGTCCTAGATTGCACCAGAGAGCATCTTATATAAAAAATAAACAAAATCCGGGTCCTGCACTCTGGAGCCCGGACCCCACACGGCGTGAAAGATTCGCGTTTGCTCGTTCTTCTGGTAAAACGCATCACACTATAATATGCACGTAATTAAATCCTGCTAGAATGCTCTTTCTACATTAACAAAACAATTGTAAAAGGGCAAATAACAACATTTTCAACCTGGGTCAAAATAATGGGTTAGACACCTGTGACATGTCCCAGATTGCGCAAGAGAGCGCCTAATGTAAAAAGGTTTTTACAGGGGCCCTAAAGCGGGCCTTGAACCCAACGCCGTAAGTCTTTGAGCTTCGCTCGCTAAATCGTCTCGTAGAATTGCTTTACGTTTAATTTCATTCTGGTTGGAGCGTTGTTTCTATGCACGACTAGGGTGTGGCACACGAACAAATTCGTAGGCAGTTACTTGAACCACCACCCTCTCCAGAAAAGGATTTTACATCTCTGTAGAATCGGTGTTATATGCATCGTTGTCCAGCCCGACAATAATCAAACTTAGTCATGTAGGTCACACATCACTGCCTGTTGGATGATGAATGTTTATGTACGATTTTGTATGGCTGGTATTTTCCAGGTGACAAAACAAACAAGAGCATTGCCGAGGATGCCCAGGATACCTACGATGGTATGGTAGATTCGCAAATGAAGAATATACTCAAAATTTTCCAAATCAACTGTTAAAGCCAGGAAATAACTTTGCAAATAGTAGCTTGTCCACATTCCATTTCTCATATGGATTTGATCTTTGTACAAAGTGTTGTATCAGCAAACTGTCGCTGCTTGTGCGAAGTTGACCAATGATGTGAATCGTTTGAACCAATTGATGTGGGGGATGCCGCATATTCTAAAATAATGGCAAACTTATACTGGTTTAGCACAATATTAGGTTAGATCTCCAAAGTCCTCTCGGCAGATTAATCAGTTTCATTCATACATTGTAGTCAATTCTACGGATGCCTTTTCAGTATTCTGTCCAAATAATAGTCAAGGCTGTCAATTTCAGACAATGGAAATATAACGCACATAATAAATACAAACATTTAGGCCTACATATTTTTTATAAATCAGCTTAAAATGTCAGGTCAGGGCCTTGCTGATAGCATGTACGACTTGAGATTAATTTTGTTATTCTTTGCAAAGTTTACTAGCTGCAAAACATCAACTATGTAATGAGTGGTTAGAAGATGCCCGGGGGAAGAAAGATTCTTGTCAGCTCTATATTGGTGAAAATTTGTGAGATTTGTGAGATTTGTGAAACCTTACACAAAAGGTGAATGCAGTTATTGTGTAGATGTCAACCTTAATAACAACGACGGATACGATTTAAGTTTGAAAGAACGGGCCCGAAAAGTGAGTCAGAAGTTAGATTTGTGTTTCTTTATAATTTTGTTCAATCCTTTTGTTAAATTAGTTATTTGTGCCAAATAATGTTCCCACAATTTAACACAGGCGCTACAATGTTTACACGATCATGTATTCTGTACTCAGTTTCTCCACTACTTACAGCGATTTTCACTATTAAGTGACATTGTGTAATATTTGGGTCGTCTGCATTTTTAGGTTCGGTCTGGTTAATAACGTCAACCAGATAGTTATGTTTAGGCCTTCTGGTCGGTAGATAAGAACTTTAGGTCATGTGAATTAACCATTCACACATTGCGATACACTTGCGTATGATTTGTATTAAGACACTCAAAAACGTATGACTTACGTCAGTTAAAAGTTTTATTTGGAAACTACAGGGGAAAGCTCTGTGTAAATATCCATTTGGAAAAATTCCAACCTCATTTATGGAATAGCATATTAAAATGTTCTACCACCTGGAGTGCAAATGGGTCAATAATGGAGGCGAGCATTGGTGCACAATTGTCCCTGGATGTTTAGGATACAAATTAATGCCACACAGTCTAATTTGCGGGTGCAGGACGACCCAAAATGCAATGAGGTTAAATTGTTATAAACATGGTGTTACCGCAAACCGAATATAAATTAAATTGTTTTCTCTCTACAATAATATTTCGAGAGTTTTTTTTAAGAAATGCACCCTCCATATAAAATAAATAAATAAATAAATACAAATCAAATTTCCCCCTTATTTGGCGGTTAAATCTAGGCTAACGTTCAACGACGCCACCCTGTGTGTGTATTTAAGAGATGCTTGATAAGCTTGGGAGACCCCCTTCTCTGACGCCCTTAGGACAATACATATCAATTATCATTTCATCATTTTAAAACCAAGCTTATTATTGTAAATTCCAATTTTAAGGAATACAATCACTCCATTTTGGTGCAATTAAATATACATCAACTGCACACAGGAATACAAATAGCGAGAATAATATCAGCAGAAATAATCTTGAATTATTAATTATTGTAACAATATTTTGGTGCAAAGTTGTGGTCTCAAAATATCGGAAATTTTCAGAAGAAAGTCAAAATTTATGTAGATGATGGAAATATATTCCCTCTGCATAATAAGCGCAAATAAATGTGACATAATATAGCAATGCCATTTCGTGTTTTGCAATCATTGATTTCCTTGTCTCTGTTCGTTTCTTCGCTTTTTAGACTGATCCAAATAATGTGCTTTGTGATTTATAAGTTGCTTTAGATCTACCTATATGAATACAAACAAATCCGAGTATTTGTTGTGTAGCAGGCACAAGCTGAAATCTAACCAATTACAATGATTGATACGGTTGGTTGCTGTGGTAACAACCAAACACAAACCATCAAATAATGTTATACGGCAAATACTTTAGAACGCCAGGTGGCAGTAGACTTGTCATGTACATTTCAAATGTTTACGTAGTTCCGAGCATGCGCAAAATGGACCTAAATCTGCCGCCACCTAGCTTCCTCAAAAGACTCCCATTCTACCACTGTGTATACTGCGTTTTAAAGTGGGAGCGGAGACACTAGGGCCTAATGTTACACAGCTGCTTACGGTAAGCACATTTTTTTCTGCTCACAGTAGCAGAACGAATTCTTAAAGGAACGTTACAGAACTGGTAATTAAAATTTTCTTTAAGATCACAGATTTACATAAAAGTTACACGGTCTAATGATGATGATAGTAGAAAACATCCCTAGAAATATTTCTGTCTGAAGTGCCATATTTGATGAGAAATAAATAAAACTAATTTCCGATTGGAGTTGATCGCTCATGAGCGTTTTATTCATGCATCGTATAACACATGCAAATGTGTAATCGGTTTTTCACTATTTTCTCGTGACCCAGATGGCCGATCGATCTCAAACTTCTACAGGTTTGTCAGTTTATGTATATGGTGGATTATAAAAAGTGCTTACACTGTTTTGTGAGCAAAAACCAATTCTGTAATGTTCCTTTAAGCGACAGCGTATTTCACAGGTTAAAAAGAACATTAGGAGGCCAGCTTGCTTCTTGTTCACCATGGTTTTGCATTGTTTTTTTGTTACGTCAGTCACTTGCTTACAGTAAACGCCAGCAGAGTAACATTACTGGGCTTCATAATAGCTGCTTAAGTACAAAGATTTACTAAGCATAACAACATTGTGCTAATCAGAATAAAGGTTACCAGCCAAAATAGTATGTAGCATGTACCATCTGTGACCAGTATCCTGCTAATTTTTGCTAAGCAATTAATTATTAAGCAACATTTGCTGCTGAAGCAAATGTATGATACTGGGGCCTGGGCGCAATTTCATGAACCTGTTTACCGTTGAGCAAAATGTTCGTACTTTTATCGCAAAAGAAAACATAAGGAAGCGAAAGTGTAGGCTATTCCGTCAAGTTCACAATGGATTCGCAATGTTGCATCGCTCATCTGCTTACACAAGCCGCCGGCTAGTAAGCGTGCCTTTTGCCTTCCAGCAGTGTTTATGAAAACAATTATACTAATGGCCGCAGCTCCATAAGCAGAAAACGTCTGCTTACATGCTTTATGGAATTGGGCCCTGATCCTGTACTTATACGGTTAGCAGGGCTATTATGGAATAGCACAGTAAGCACATCAACAGCCGTTAAGCAGCTCTATGAAATTTGGCCCAGATTAAATAGACTTGGCCCAAGTAATAAAGCTTGGTCCCTTGTCAACTGTCATTATTTGTCAGTACATGTACTATTCGTTTGTATACTACCGGTACTTACTGTAATATTGTACGCGGTCGCGAAATATCAGGTTAACTTTGACAAAAGGTTTCAACACCCAAATTCCATGAAGTTGAAATACCACACTGTATCACTCTCATTATCCAAATCAATGTATCCAGCAAATAGCAGACTCTGACTGTGAGGCGAACGATTGCTACGTGTACTAGGGAAAACCACTAAGCAGTTACATTGAAATGCTTTATATGTTATTAATTGGTCTACTTGCGTTTAACGGGCATCAGTTCTCTCTCCCAGTTCAGTTTCATTTGTTGACCCAACACTGGAACCGTCCATAGCGCGGTTGCATCCACCGCCAAAGACTTGTCGAAGTCCGTTGCGGAATTGACGGTACTTGAACGCATAGATGATGGGGTTGACGCAAGAATTGGTCGCCACCAATGCTATGGAAAGTCGTGAAAACCATTCATTGAATGTGATCTCCCATCCAAGGTTAAACATGAAGAAGATTACCTGGTTGGGTGTCCAGCAGATCACGAACGTGATGAAAACGACCAGGAGCATCTTGAAGGTGTTGCGTCTGGCCCGAAGGAGGGACTCGGCCATGTCTGGTGCGTTTGCTCCGTTGGGAAGATGTGCGGCTGGTGCCGGACCGACACGGGCCGCTCCCGCTTCATCTCCACACTGATGCGAATGTAAGCAAACAGCATCACTCCCACCGGTATGATATACTGCATGAATGCCGAAAGAATCCCCAAAGCCCGGGACCCTGGGATCAAATTTGGAACACAAAAGCCGTTTTCCTCTTTGTAGATGAATAATACGTATGACTTCAGTACGGCTGTAACAACCCAACACATCGCCATGGCTGTACCGATTTTGAGGCGAGGCCAAGTGGCAAATAGCACCTGGTACTTGAACGGGTGCACGATGGCGTAATACCGTTCCAATGTGAGTACTAAAAGGTTGAACGTAGACATCACGAAGAAGAAGAAAATAATGGAAGGAGACCAGAAGTGACAGATGAACCATCCGAGAGCATTGCTTGGGATGGGGTCAGGCACCTTGATTTCACTCTTTAAGAGGGTCATCGTAGAACCCAATAAATCAATCACTGCCTGGTGGAAAATAAAAGCGTTTGTACGAGTGTGCATGGCTGGTATTTTCCAGATGACAAAACAAACCAGAGCATTGCCAAGGATGCCCAGGATACCTACGAAGGTCTGGTAGATTCGCAAAGGAAGAATTTCCTCCATATTCTCCAAATCAGCTGTTAAAGTCGGTAAATGGCTTCGCTATAGTAGCGTGTCTATCATTCCTTTTATCAGTTACAACGATTTCAGATTTTACGAAATGTTTTATATCAAGTAGACTGCTATGGCTTGAGCAAAGTTGACCAATGCTGTAAATTGTCTGAACCAATTGTGGTAAAAGAAGCGAATCCAATGTTTTTGATTTTGGGGAGTACTAGGGTTTTATATACCGCTTAGTTTGAAATCAATGCGCACAAATTGTTTTGAAAATAGAACTGCGTTTCTGGAACTTTGTCCCTGGGTTATTGGAAGCAATTAAGGCAGAAAACAATTACTTGGATGATCAAATAATTTAAACGACCGGGGAAGGGACATAATTAAGTTAGATCTCCGAATTCCTCTCGCTAGATTAATTGACTCCATATCTTGGAGTCAATTCTAAGGATTTATTTCCAGTATTCAGTCATAATACAAGTCAAGGCTGCCAATTTCAGGAATTGGAATTAAACGCACACAAAGATACCGCAACGGAAAACTTTAACCCATTTTCCATAATTAATCAGCTCTAAATGTCATGTCAGGGCCTCGCTGATATCTTTTCCGACTTACTGTGATTCGCTTTTTATAATTTTGCAAAGTTTACTACCAGCAAAACATCTAATATGTCATGAGTGGTTAGAAGTTGACCAATGACCACTGTTTAAACATTCTAGCCAGCTTTAAAATCATGAAATAGACAATCCTTACACAAAAGGTGAATGCAGTTTTGGTAGATGTCAACCGTAATAACATTGACAGAGACGCTTCTAGTTTGGCGTAACGGGCCCGAAGAATGGGGTCGGAAGGTTGATCTGTTTGTCTTTATAAACCACATGTTATGGCAAGACAATGCTCAAACAAATGAACACAACACATACCATGTCTAAACAATCATGTATTCTTTACCGTTTGGGGGAGTTTGGGGAGCCTCCTTCTCTAGCGCCCCCCCCCCATCTTTCCCGGCCCGCCCCCACCAGCAATATCGCCGCCAATGTAAACGTAGCCTTGCTCAAGGCGGTCGCCGTTTTCACTCCGAAAAAGACGGCGTAAACCAACACGTATAGATGTACTGTATTCACTGTGTGTATCACACTGAGCTTGGCGCCCGCACTCGTATTACTGTCCGCATACGTAGGCCGTCAGGCAGACCGCCTTGTCCGGGTTTAATGTTTTTCTTTATATTTTTGTTCAGTTTTGACGATTTTTTTTTTTTTTTTTTTTTTGGGGGGGGGGGCTCGGATATGCTGGTATGCAGATCATGAACATTTATATATTTCGTTAGGCCGACTGCAAACAACGCAGGATGGGAAGCAAATGATTTAGTCATTTTCGACGCCCAATCACGAGCTTCCCTTGTTATGACTTGTGTATCATGCGTGTATCATGCACACATGTACAAAATTCAAACACGGCGGCCGTTGAGACTGCTTGATACGCGTCCATTTTATCTGAAGATCGTTATAATATTTTCAATTGTTGTAAACACTTAATCTTTAAAATAGAGAACATTCATGGATGATTTTTGTTTGCGTTGATAACTGCTTTAGGAATTTTAACAATAACAAAAATATATATATTTGGCGTAAACGCCATTTATTATATCTGTTTAACTAAGGTGTGTATGTGCCTCAATATTTCCTACGGCAAATGCTCCCGTCCATCAACGGACCAAAACCAATGCGATCGTGCACGGCACTCACCCTTTAAAAGAAAACTCTTAAACAAAAGTTAAATATATAGCGGATGTACGGAGGGATTTTGTAAAAACTTTCAAGAACTTTAAAATTGTGTCGATATTTGTACTCCTTTTAGGGAAGTATTTGGTATGGAATTTCACTATGACCTTTTCACACACGTTAGCCGCTGCAATAAACCATCGACAAATGTTCGGTAATGTCTTTACGCATTTCATATAAGCCTAACTAATGCTCCTAAAACCTATAGACCCTACTGTTATGTTTTAATGCTGATAGAGAGAGCATTTCAACGGTGGTTTTCTTTTTCTTTCTTAACGTCAAGAATGGAGTGTACCCAAACCGCGATTGCAAATTATTGTGCAATAGCGCAATAGCGCAAAGGGAGAAAAAAACTCAACAAAAAACAAATAAATCAATGAACATAAAACTCCAATGCCGTGGTCAAGGCTAATGTATAAGCATTCTGGTGCAAATAAATATAATAATTATATAAACTGCATACAGGAAAAATATTAGCAATAATAATATTAGCAGGAATAATTTATTAATAATAAGTTTATTAGTAGGTTATTACGAATACAAATTATTATCAATTGATGTTGTTATCAATATTGTATAACAATATTTTAATGCAAAGCTGTGGTGTAAATATCGAAAATCTTCAGGAAAACAAGTCAAGATTCTTGTAGGTGTCGGGAACATCTTCCCTCTGCATAATAAGCGTAGATCGATGTGACATATAATAGCCTTGCCCTTTCGTACTATACAATCATTGATTTCCTTGTCTTTGTTAATTTCTTTGCTTTTTAGGTTCTGTTTTCTACAAGCTTTGTGATTTATAAAGCGATGTGTTTTATTAATATAGATCTACCTAAATTTATGCAAACAAATCTGATTGATTTTCGTAAAGCCTGGCACTGTGGCCGATTTCACAAAGATCTAAGATTGATCGTAACTGCAAATCAATCGTAGTTGCTTGGTAAAGTGTGATGTCACAATACAAATCACTATGGAGATACTGCAAATTTGTCTTGCGATGAACTTTATTGCTTTGTGAAATCGGCTCCTGGTGGGATGCACCCCACTAAATAAACTCCCATAGCATACAGTGCTAATGCTAATAATATTCAAAAATACAAAAAGAATACTTAGAAGTCCCACAGCTTGTTACAGTAAAGGGAAAAGTATCCATTGACTCTTGAACGTTTATCCTCTGCTCAATTTGATAAGGGTAGTTCCAAGGCCCGTTGGGTTATTTTCCCTCCAAATAAAAACACCCCTGTACCGGTGCAATTTTCCAAACGTCCGCGAGCATCAAACTTGAAAAATGTTTTTTACTCCCCTTGAAAAAAATAGGAAAACAAATTTCAGGGCCTATGTCACCCAAAGTACATCCAGTTGGAAGTCAACAACCCTCACGTCACAATTGGGCATTTTTTTCACACTGTACCTCTTTAATTGGGCTCTCAAATCTATTATTTTGAAGGCCTAATGATAATGATAGCCGATGCTCTGTTTTCTCCCTTTTTATTTTAGTGTCGTGCACCCTTACGTAGATCTGAGCATGTTCACAATGGCCTTACCTAATAAGTCTGCCGCCATCTAGCGGCCTCAAAAGCCTCCCATTTTACCATTTTGAGGCGAGGCCAAGTGGCAAATAGAACCTGGCACTTAAGCGGGTGCATGATGATTCACTCAATTTGACATCTCAAATGATACTTAGGCAGCTTAAAGTCACCCGGCAGGTCAGGTTCTTTCTGATATTTTAAGTGTGCCTAGAGGGTCTGGTCTTTTAACTTTGAAGGATATCCCCCTCTCATTCACGAACTCCTTAGATATACAGAAACATGTTGGTGATTTTAAACTAACAAACCAATGATAAGTTTACAAATGAAGATGCGAGAGTGTTGTATGGTCGGTATATCACGGATCTCTTGAAGGCAAAGCGCCCGTGATGATGCTGTTTAGCAGGAGGGGGAAAGCATTAGCGGGTGGCCAATCCAAACTTGCAATGTAACTTAGTTTTGAGCATGCTGATCGAAACGTCGAGTTGTTAAACCACCGGGTTTTATTCAGAACCACAACAACTCATGGAGTTTTACAGATTATTCTGCCTGCGTGGATTAAGATTTTCGGCAATATCTCAAAAACGCGACCACCTTTTGAAATGAATTTT
The DNA here is from genome assembly GCA_021014325.1 of Plazaster borealis. Lineage (NCBI taxonomy): Eukaryota > Metazoa > Echinodermata > Asteroidea > Forcipulatida > Labidiasteridae > Plazaster > Plazaster borealis. The sequence continues at coordinate 32,000,002 of CM037474.1, read as the reverse complement.
TCACAGGCTAGTTTTTTGGTATAGGATCGAAACAAACAGTGGGTTCCAATTACCAAAAGTATACAATCCCTTTGAAAACAAACACTCATACAAATACAAAATAAACTATATTTTACTAGCATCGAATATAAATTTCCCCGTCAGTTCATTTGTGTGTGTTTTTTATGCAAATGATTTAACCAAACTTTTTTAATTTATAGACCCACAAAAACAAATTACATTTGAAGTGATACAAAACATATTATACACCCCCGGCCATTTTGCTTTAACCAAGTTATCCCATCCCGATATTATTGTGGTAATTTTGGCTAATCAGCATCGCAATAAAAAAACAAAACTGCTATCCAATTAAGTTTGATGTAGTGATGGACAGGAAAATGGCTCTGAGTACTGCGACGTCACCTCCTCGGGCGGAAGCAAGTGCTGCTAGGGCGCCCTCCTCATCAGGTTGCGACGCAGACGACACTGACGGAACGTACCTGAGCGGCTAGAGACAGGTCCGTTGGGATAGAAATAAACCGTCCTGTTTGGCGTATTGTTGATCGATCAAGGCTGCTCGGGATGTCACCTGACCTGACGACCCTTAACCTCTAGACTTTGGTTCACTGACACGAAGGAATGAAGAAAGAAACAAAAAGATGACACAATGTTTCAAAGCAGCAAACTGGAAACAAAGGTGGTTTATTTCTAGAATAAAGTTTCTCCACCACCACAGGTGACGCATTTTGTTATAAAACAAAAACTTAAGTCTAGTTCTTCTTCTTCTTCTTCCACGGAACTCTTCTCTAGAGCATAACTCAAGATTGAACATGAATTGAACATTGAAACTCATCAGACAATTGCACCTTAATATGAAGACGGCAAAAACTTGATGACGTCGTTATGACGTCATGAGGTGTCGAATTACAAGGGTTTTAATGTTGAAAAATGACCATTTGCTATTTGCTGTATCTCCTTGAATTTGAAAACTGTGATGTTCATAATATAACTCCTGAACCAGACGTTGGATTGATAAGGTAACTTGTCGACACCAAATCATTTACTCATAATTTGATGACGTTACTCTCGAACACCTTGATTTTGTACCCAACAAAAGCTGAATATCTAGTTTCTTTTCGTTTCTAGTGTCTGAAAAACACTGTACAAAGTTTCCCCACAGAGTTTCCATACAGTTTGGACGGACATCCATGTGCCCCCGTCGTACATTTAAGGCGACACGGCATTTACAGGGTAACCTGTTGACTCTCAACATGGTAAGCGTGTTTTGTTTTGGGGGGTTTTGCGCGACTTTTTTTTTACGCTGCGATTTTGTATTTGTTTGTTCTTGGCCACTTTAAAAGATTGCAAAACCCATTTACTCAATCTGATTAAAGTCACCACTTCTGCTCTTGGGTATACGGGAAAAGGTTATGAGAGCAGACCCTTGTATTTACTGTTGGGGGAGCGTTTCCCTACGTTTTAATCAATTTTTCACAGCTTAATTCCTTCGGATACCGGTGATAAACATGGCTGTATTTAGTAGAGGTTTACCCGGTCAATCATTCAGTAAAATCAATGCAGTTTCATAAACACGCATACAAATTCCCATCTTGCTCTTTTGTTTAATCTTTATGATCTTTGCGACCTCATGAATTTGAATAATCTTATTTGACCAGATTCACCCCCACACCGATAATTACAATCCCAGGTAGCACGCCCACATGGGTCCCGAATGGTTTACATATGGGCCAACACAATGGGTCCTATATGGGGCAACCCATATAGGCCCCACCGGATCCTGCACTCAAGATTCATATGGGCCCCATATGTGTTGGTTCAGAAATCCATTTGGGATACATATGGGTCCATCTGGGGGAAACGACCTCTGCAGAAAATCTGGGTTCTCCCATATGTTTAAATGTGTTAATTTGTAAAGTATTTTATTGCCTATAGCAGTAGCAGCAGCAGCAGTAGTAGTGGTGGTGGTGGTGGTGGTGGTGGTGGTGGTGGTGGTGGTGGTGGTGGTGGTGGTGGTGGTCGAAGCAGCAGCAGCAGCAGCAGCAGCAGCAGCAGCAGCAGCAGCAGTAGCAGTGGTGGTGGTGGTGGTGGTGGTGGTGGTGGTGGTGGTGGTGGTCGAAGCAGCAGCAGCAGCAGCAGCAGCAGCAGCAGCAGTAGCAGTAGCAGTAGTAGTAGTAGTGTGACCAAGCTAAAAAGGCGGAAGGAATTGGAAAGAGAAACGATTCAAGTTTGTTTGAATCTGAGGTGGTTTTATTACATCCAAAGCAATATCGGTCGCAGCAGCAGCAGCAGCAGCAGCAGCAGCAGCAACAGCAGCACCAGCAGCAGCAGCAGTTGCAGTAGCAGTAGCAGTGTGACCCAACTAAAAAGGCGGAAGGAATTGGAAAGAGAAACGATTCAAGTTTGTTTGAATCTGAGCTGGTTTTATTACATCCAAAGCAATTTTTACAAAATAAAGTCAAAATCACAACAATGATCAGAAATAAAAGTGACGGAGGGCATAATTTTCCTCCCTTGGTTATAAAAAGTTCCAAATTTAAAGCAAAATAAAGATCGAATAAAGTTCACTTAAATTAAGTTAAAGGCACCTGGAAGTAGTTTTTTTATTTTTGTTTATAGAAGAGTATATGTATACTAACAATAAAACAATTTTTCGAGTAATTGTTTGTCACGATTTATATGTTAAAAGAAAATGATAAAGTTGTTTGAGGGTGACTCCGCCCATCCCTTTTTGTGACGTCAATCGAGGCAGACTTCGCCGCGATCGAACATCGACCCCCCCCCCCCCCGAACTTGCCTGCATTTACGTGCAAGTAGTGAGCTTGTACGTTTCGTTTGGTTATCCAAAAAAAAGGGATTTTTTGTGCATTTTTCCGGCAATGCCGACCAGGTGTATTGCTGCTGTACGCAGCAAAACGACTAAAGATGGGGTCAGTTAGCATTTGTTTCATGCAGATCCCAAATATAGGCAGTCACGGGCATCGAAAGTCAGGCTAACGAGGGCAAAGTGGTCCGCTCCGACATCGTTTTCAGCGCTGCAGCGAACATGTTTCTGGTGTTCGGATCGACTTGAGCTGTATGCCGCGCCGCGGCGCGCCGATCCGTTGTCATCACGGGGCCGCTAAAATACCTCGTATTATCCGTGTTCTCGTTATGACCGTGCTCGTATCTTCCGTTTTTTAAGACATAGAAACGCGCATGGGACAGTTCGGGACCTGTGAAAAACCTCGTATAAACGTCGACTGTACACAGCTGTCCTAAGATTGCATTGGGTGACGTCCGAATACGAAAACGCATCATACTGATCAGGAACCCAGACGTAATGTACAAGGCCAGACTACACATTTTCTCTTCCAATATCCCGCGCCTCGATTGACGTCACGAACAGCGCCATGTAAACGGGGGCCTATTTTTAAATTTGTAATTAAAAAAAACCCTCAATTTTTAAACCTTAGTTAATTGTTTATTCACATTCCACTCATAACAATGTATATATTAACGACAAAAGCTTTATTTTGACAAAATACCACTGCTAGGTGCCTTTAAGTTTAGGCTACGCGTAAATTGATGGGGGGTCAAAACAACACCTGTAAGGATAAGAACAAAGTTTGTTACTGAAACCCTTACGTTACATGTTTTATCTGACGACGAATTCAAGTTCGACAGAAAGCACTTGTTTGTTCAAAGCACAACCAATAATTTCCATTGACGCATGTAATCGCCTCTAATTAGTTGGAATAAACGTCTCGTTTCTAAAATACAGTGCAACTGCATCATTTCATATTCTTGCGAGTGAATATTGAACAAATATTATTGTAAATAGCTTTTGTTCTATCAAGTGACTGTAATAAATAATTAAGGTGGTCTTTAGTACATATAAAACATCTAACCCGTACCTTTAATTAAGGTGTTGTTAGATGATCCACAACTTCCTCTATAAGAGTGGTGGAAATATTGTGGAATCAAATACCAAGCTGCAAATCAATAAATACACAACACTATGACTAAATGAAAAATGAAAATGTATTAAAAAGTTCTTCAGGACGCAGTCCTGGATTTGAATTGAAACTTATAATTGAAATAAAATTTCAGAAACCGTGCGATTTAAATCGTTGGACGTGGTCCAAACTGGCGGCCGCACAAAGTATTGTCTTACACAAAGAATTTGGGAATAGCCTTCAAATACATTTGTAGCCTGCAACCCTCTCATTTACCACAATTTAATACGATACACTAAACAGGTAAGCCCAGGGTACATGTAAGACTACGAATCATAATTCTTATCTCTGCGAGTCATGTCTAGCAAATTTCTATTTCGGGGTGAACGATAACCTAATTCTTTTACTGCAATTAACTTCCCACAAATAACACAAGACACTCACCCAAAATGTCGAGAACAGTTGTTGGAACGAAGCTAGAGCTGGTTGTCTAAATACTTCCAACAACATGAACCACAAAATTTGAATTGAACCAAGAGAACTTAAGGAACGAAAAAGTTTAGCTCTTGTCGCCGTGGCTCGTGGTGCAGGAATGGCCCTCACACACCACACGGGCCACGAGCAACCCGCTACACATAATTTCACGGTTCATTGCGTGCAGTATTATGATGCGAATTGATGCAAGTATATACGTAAACGACTGGCAAGTAATTTGAATAAGTCGGTCGGTCACGGTATAAAATCACATTGCGAAAATAGCTTTGTTGTGATCTTAACCCAAAGACAATGAATGGGAAGAACTTTGCGTGCGAACGGAATGCCCAGTATTTCCCATTTGTCAATGGTGTGCCGAGCGCCTTGCCCGCACACAGGTAACATGTTCTAGCCTAGAATATAAGCTCCTCAAAGCATGTGGTTCACTTCATCATTTAATCTCTCAAGCCCCTATATTGAATATGTACGTAACCGACTGGTAAGTAATTTGAATAAGTCGGTCGGTTACAGTAGTAGTAGTAGTAGTAGTAGTAGTAGTAGTAGTAGTAGTAGTATATATGGGCATTATAGTTAATTCATATGGGCTTGTGGTCCAAAATTGGGGTTCCGTGTGGGATGGTGTATAATGTGTCCCATATGGGCCAGCCCAGATAATTTTATAGTTAATTCAAGTAAATATTTAATGTCAAAGAGCAGTCCAATGAACATGTATACTAATCTACAATACCACATTAACTAAAACTACAACAGTCAGTTATAATATGGCGTATAAGTTTATACTTCCCAATACATGGCATGTTTTTATAGTCCAGGAACCGAATACTTTACAGTAATTGTTTAACACCCTTTTCGTAAAAAAAAAATATTTATCTAAGTTTAATTAGCATGTTTTTAATGTAAGCGTCTATTTGTAAAGTTTATGTATGTATTTTTCTTATAGCGAATATCATACAACAAGTCGAAAACAACTAAAACAGTAATTAACTAAATTGTTATAATAATTATCAACAGAAACACACTACTTCGATGCCCTGTTCCACAAATAAAGTTGCATAATGTCAATATGAGCTTGACCGGGTCTTACCCGTGGTAACCATGTGGAACTTTGCATATTCTACCCCAAAGCTTGCTTAGGCTGTTGCCATAATAATGTTAAACTGCCCGCACGTGATTACTTAGGTACTCCCTTTAACAATTTGGGCCTTTGCATAATTGTTTCACCTATGAGCTTGTCCAAAGTTAAATTACAAAACCCATGGGAAGCATCACAAACCCATGGGCCTGTTCAAAAATAAACTTACTCTAAGCTCAACTAAAACATTTACTCAATATTTTCTGAGGTCTTGCCCTTAGCGGTGGGTCTTTTCATATCATGCCTAAATGGGCTGGCCCAAGTCTTCTCCATTTAAGATACCAATGTGGTATATATTTGCATATATTATACTACCCATGGCCTCGCCCAGATCTAATTTCCATACGACACCAATATGAACCTTTGCATATCCTGCCCATTAGGGCTGGCCCAGGTCTTCCCATACGACACCCATAATATGGGTCTTTGCGTATCATGCCCACATGGGCTTGCCCAGGTCTTTCCCACACGACACCCAAATGGGCCTGTGCATTTCCTGCCCACACGGGCTTGCCCAGGTCTTTCCCTTAATGATACCCATGCCCATAGGAAATTACAAAACCCGTGGGAAGGATCATAAACCAACGGCCCTGCTTAGCTAAACTAAATCGAAACTATGGCTCTTGCATATACTGGCCCAGGTCTTTCCCCTACGACACTAATATGAGCCTTTGCATATCCTGCCCAGTCCAGTCATGGACTTGCCCAGGTCTGTCCCATTGAACAGCCATATTGGCCTTTTGAATTATTTCCCAAATTATACCCATATATGGTATTTTGTTGAAATGCTGATGCGAAGGAGAATTCGTTTTCAAACAAAATGGAATGAGCCAGGTGTTTAGTTGAGTGATTTTAAACAACATATCAACGATCACGGTGTTTTCAACATTTTGATTTTAAAAATCCAGAATTATCACGACAATAATATGAGTGGCTTCTTACATAGCTCTCAAATCCATCACTTGGTGACGCTCATGGCGCTCCAACATTCAGTATTTTTTCCTGTAAGGTGTGTGGAGCTACGTTTTGAAGTATGAGACCTATTCCTTTGCATAGCACCATGTAATGGTTTACAACGTGATGTGGCACAAGATGCAGCCAAACAAACCAGGAACACCGGGGCGATCCCCTTCTCTAATACGATAAGTGCATTGCGTTCTTTTACGTGCATAACAACACACGGCCGGGACCTACGGCTTTACGTCCCATCCGAAGGACGCAGCAATAAGGGTTAAAAGTTTCTTTCTTAACGACACAAGTGTCACGACCGGGACTCTAACCCACACTCTGCTGATCAGAAACACCAGAGCTTGTGTCCGGTGGTCACGACACGCCACGGTGATAGTTGATAGTGATCACTTTCAAACATTTAAAAACAAAACAAAATATTGTTTTATTAAAAACGAAAAAAAAATCAATTATGTTATTGTCCACTTATTATAAAGAAAAAATGGAAAACTTATCGGTTCCCCTGTAATTTTCTTTTAAAAAGCAGCCTGTTTTTACTTTCATGCATAACATTCAAGTGAATTTGTCTCTTCAGTTGAAACCGTCATTCAATTTCATTTTGACGCATACAAATTTATACACTATTCTATCTAATAAAACTTCCAAGGAGATCTTTTTAAGTGTACAAAATCGGCATTCAATTTAGTAGAGTAGTGCAACTTTACATTTCTGCGAAAAGCAGCTGAGAATCGGAATGCTGTTCGAGTAAATTGTTAAAATGAATGGTTATCTTTGGCTTAATCGCATGACGCAAAAGAAAAATTGCTTACACATTTAGTGAAATTTATTGACTATTCCGAGGAGTTTATTGGCCGAAAATGACCGGGAATACATAAAACAAAATCATCTAAGATGCATGGGTGCTTTTGGGCGTTCCTTAGTTATGTAAAAAATAAGTGCCATGGCTTTACCGCCGTCGTTACAGACAAACTCTATGATTTGGTAATTATCTGAAAGAAAATTAATCAGTTTCATTCTGTAATCTCATTGATTGAAAAGTTTACAAAGAAAATACCAATCCTCAAGATAGATTAAATGTCCACGTCATTGAAATAGTATTTAGATACCGCCGTTCGGCCATGTCAAACAATCAATTATTCACAGGCCTGCGGTTTCAGGAAATCTCCAAGAAAAAAAGAAAAAAAAACAGATTTTAATTTCCAAATAATTTGTCTCAGTGGGAAAATAAGACACTGGCGGGAAAATGCATTTTATAATTCTCAATCCGTACAGTTGGTTGCCTCAATTAAAGGGGCACACTGCATTCAAATCTCTTAACAAGTTTGCTGTTCGAATTTACTTCTCATCCTCTTCAAGAGTTGTTTATGCAGAACAACATCCAAGGTGATTTGTATTTAGTGGGTGATAAAAATACATGCCTCTTCAAATACAACAAGCGGAACACGGTCCGACATTTTGTGTAGTTAAACATTTTGTTCAAAAAATAGCTGACCGTGTTCTGTCATGATATAACAACAAAACCACACAATCTCAAGGAATATTTATTGAATCGATTATATTCTATACCTTTATCTTTCCCACCACATTCATTTCAAAACAAACAAGTGCCAATCCGAAGACAACGTGCCTCTTTAAGATGCACATTGTGCTGGGTGTGACATGACCCCAAAGACCTCATACAACATATTTATATGATTTTAATCTTTCTGGTTATTTTGTGTTTGCTCTGGTTTTAATGGTTGGGTAGTGTGTCCATCGATCGAAAACTAGAGGTCGGAAATTAATGTTCTCCTACAACAACCAATGATCCCTTCAAATGAATGTGTCTAGCACGTGTTGTTGATGGGAGAGTCAGCATGAACTTGTGGTAGTTGGCACTTAACGAGAAGGTTTTTTTCCACTAGATTTTCTAAAAAGCTCGTCTGTATTTGTCGTAAGCTCTCGACAATCTTATCAAATTTCTCCTTCAGTTCTTCCTCATCAGTTGTCGTTTCGAGGGAAGACAACATGCTGTCACTATTGTAGTCCGCGCGATCTTTCTTTGAGTACACCTTTAGAATCTCGTCAAGTTTCCTAATCATTGTTGTGAGGAATTCTGTTCTCTCGTCACTTCCCGGTGAGGGGAAAGACGAACGATTAGACAGGATTATGTCGGAATAAAATATACTGTTGAATTGATCGATGTCCTGCCGTGACCAAGTGATGATGATGATCTGGCCAAGAGCGCGGGAGATCAGCGGTGAGATGTCGTCCCAGCCGTGTCTCTCACTGTTGAACTCCATCATGAATGGCGGTCCGCGCACACTGACGATAATAACAACAGGACTCTCGCAACCTCTGTAGCTGACGCTATCCACAATGCGGCACTTAGGCTTCGACGCGACATTTTCTGACGTCTCTGGGGTTGATTGATTATCATTATCAGATGTTGGCAAATCATCTGCCGGGATTTCTAACTTTTCACAAGCCTTTCTCACAGCTTTCATTAGGTAACTATTAATGTTGTCATCAATGTCACCACAGACGAAGGAAACCGATGATGGGTCGATGTTCTTTAGAAGCCCCCATATATGCTCCAGTGTATCGGTAAGACGATTGTGAAAACATGTGCAACTCAAAGGGCGGGGGGGTGGTTCACAATAGCAATTCTTTAGGGGATACCACTGAGGAACAACCCCGTTAACTGCATTCCCACTTGTCGTTGAGCAGCATCCTTTGTTCCCAAGAAAAGTTTGCAAGGCCTGGTAAAACCGAAAACTATTCCGCGTCATTCGCATACACCTGGTGAGATGCGACACCGCAAAGTTTGGTGGGCATTTATTCATAACGGAAGCGGCGAGCTTTCCGGAATTCATTGTGATGTATGTACCTGTTGCTACGGTTACCCAAATAAATGTATCTGGGTTTTCATTACCAAGATCTTCAAGCGGTTTCCAGTCCCAGTCAGATATAAATGGGACCTCGTCCCACATCATATGAACAGAAGCCTCTGGGTGCATTGATATGACCTTTCGGGTGAGCTTTGCCATCATTACGGGGCTGAGACACTCACAGTTCCCATTAGCATTCTTAGTGAAGCAGCAGTGGCGGAAAAGATCACCTATGGACATGATCTTGACGGAAGGTGACATTGGCTCCGAGAACAAGTTCTGGAAGTGTGAGACGAGATGACTGGGAGAGCTAAGCAAGCTACCCGGTGTGCGAGTGTTAGACTTAAACGTAGGCATTGACTGAGACACACTAGTGCATGATACAACGAAGACGATCCTATTCATTCCTTTGCTACTCGCTACTATGTTCTCGGTCATTTTAGCTAAGACCAGAGACTTCCCCGTACCGTAATCTCCGAAGATGACTTGCCGTCGTTTGCCGGTTTTGGTTATCGCTTTTTGTTCAGGTGTCAACAGAATATTCCCAAACATAGCACTGGTTTTCTTGACGGCTTCCTGCAGAGTTCGAATCCGTACAAAGGACGCCAGTCCAACGTATCTCCCGCACAATTCCTTGTAGTTCTTCAAGCCAAGATACCGCCGGGTTCCTCTATGCTGGAACTGTTTGCTATATAAATGCTTCTTGACCCAGTTGTTAAAACTTGTAGTCGACTCTAAATCTTCCCCCGTCAGCACTCGTCTTTTGTGAGTGTCACACAGACCCGTGTTCATTAAGTTACAACGTGTCAGTTCAGGAAACGCAACAAACCCAACAACGGGCACCTTTTTAATGAACACCAGGTCACCATTCAGCTCGCGGAAGGCTTTCTCATCTATAGCGATTTGTTTAAAGGCCTTTTCTATACGCTCACGCTTGATTTTAATCTTGGTATTTTTGACACTCTTGACTTGAACGAATACGACTCCGGTGTTGAGGTGAATCACCATGACGTCATGTTCGCCGTCGATTTTCTTCCGTTTCTTACTGCCTGTTTTCACAGCAAGTCGTAGGTAATCGTTCATGTTGTACTCACTGATAACCATCATGCCTTCCCCCTTTTCACTGCCCCTTGAGTGGAAACATCGGACCACCTTTTCCACGGAGTCTTTCTGGAAGCGATCTTTAACCACTTCAACTGCGGCTCTCTCGGCAGAAACTCTTGCTGTACCGAGAGTCTTATTGCTCAATACTTCCTCATTCGTTGACAAGTCGAGATCTCCCTTGTGGTCGTAAACTAGTGCAGCAGGAACGCGGTAAGTGGTTCTGTCTAAGTCCGGGAAGTGGTCCTTAAGGTAAGTCCTTGTTGCGTCTGCGAATGAAATCGTCTCTCTTAAACTAGGTAGAGTAATACTCAAACACTGGGTATCCAACGGGTCGAGATGCGCTACCACGGGGTCCTTAGTGCAGCACACTGGGCATGCCACTACAAAGAAGAACAAAATATAACCAAATTAATAACAATCTGACATTTCAAGAAGACTGTGGTAGTTTGAACCATGGGGATAAACTGTTTTAGCCTGTAACAAAATATGTATCAGTATTGAATACTTTCTGCTACTTCACTATTTTCATTTGTGTACAAAACAGCTCGAGCGATTTAAAAAGAAACAACAATTAATCCAACTTACAATCCACCACAGACCGCATGTCTGTGATTTCCCCCTTCAATAATTATTCAGTTAGTATACTGTTAGTCCCACTATCTTTTTTCTAAAATATGGTAGAACTAAAAAATGTTGAACCATCTTTAAGAAACTAAAGCAATTGAGGTTAGATCTCCCTCTAGTAAGGTGTCATACAGGGAAGTTTGTCCCCCGCCCGGTGTGTGTTTGTCCCGCATTGGTAAATTAACATGGGCTGAAGGAAGTTGATTCAAAAGAGGGCGCTATCAGACGAAATTTCTACACAATTTGCCGTATGGGATTATTTTTTTTTTTTTAAATCTTTTGTATTTATTTCTGCATCAAAACCTGAAGATAAATTTACCGGAGGGATTCTGAGGCACGTGAATTTCTACAGCATTATATTCCAATTATCTTAGAAGGCGTTCGTGTTCCAGCCATGTGAAATCGGCATTAAATTTAGCAGAGTAGGCCTAACTTGAGATTTTTGCGAAAAGCTTCTGCGAATCGCAACGCTGTTCGAGTGGATTATAAATAATTGGAATGGTTATCTTGTTTTAATCGCATGATCCAAGAGACTACTGACTAGTTTGATGAGCTTTCAATTTCGGGCGTGAATAATTATAATAAACCAATGAATAAATTGGCCAATTGTTTGCCAAAAATGACGGGGGGGGGGAATCTGCATAATTTGTTTTTTAGAAGAGTAACGCTTTTATGTCGACATGTTATAATTTGAGAGATTTTGTTTCAGAGTTTGTGTGCACGTTCTTATAGTACGAACTCATTTCGAAAACAAATCAACGCTGATTTGGGTCTTTTCTATTTCGAATGCTATTTTTTCGACGTTGACATTGTATCAGACAAGTCATTTCGTCGGCGTTTTAACGAACCGGCGAATCCGCCCATGCAGCTAAAACACAGCGTTTTTGAGAAAAGCGCTTTTGAAGTTGGTCACATTTTGAAAATTTGTTTTTGCCGGTCTTTTAATTGAAAGTTAAAAATATTTTCTAGTGATACGGTAGTGTATAAGTTAAATAAAATGACTAGATACTTATTTATTTATTTGGATGCTTTGTTAGAAAGCTGTTTGGTTCAAAATTATTCAGCAGTTCGCCATATACAGGGCGCGGATTCGCCGGTTCTTGAAAACGCACAATGCAGAGCACCCCGGATTCGCCAACCACAGGGCGCGGATTAGCCGGTTCGTGAAAACGCAAAGTGCAAAGACGACTTCTGGACGAATTAAATTTATTTGCTATAGTTGTTTCATCCCCAGTGGTTCCAGTGCAGTCGCAGTGTCAGAAATTGTTAAAACTGTTGTTTATTATCGAGGGGTTAATTGGCCCAAAACTTTTGGATCGCTATTACTTAGGCCATTTCATCACTCAGATTGTTGATTTAAAGGGAAACATTACAATAATAATTGTAGGATCTTAAAAAAAAGTAAAATAGTGACACGGAAACAGAAGCAAAAATACATTTTTGGACATTTTACTTGTCGCTGTTGTTGTTGTTGTTGTTTTTTGACAGAGTTCAAAAGTTTAACTTCCTTGGAAATCAGTTCACAGTAAACTAACACATTGTTTAAAAAAACAAATAATTGTTTTAAAGTAACACATTCATTGTAAACAAAACTCCTCCGGAAATCTCGTGAAAAGAAAAACCCTGCAAGTTTGCTGAAATTTCTGTGAATGCTAATAATCACATTAAAACCAAAACAAGTCTAAAATTAGTTTTAAAACTTGTGTTTATATGTTAATACAAAAGTATGTTTTACAGGCTAAAATTAGCATCAAAACAGTTCCCCGACTTTTGATTTACCCGTTACATGCATTAACTAGATATAGCCTATAGGTGTTACAAGGTTCATTCCCGTTGTTGCCCACCTTAATAAGATTTGAATAATCGGAATAACCAAGAAAAAGCTATATTGAGACTTTTTTTTAAACACTGTACATATTAAGAAACTTTACAGTTCTGATACTTTTGTGTACAACTATAGTGGGACTGTGGATGTAGTTGCATTATTTTAAGATCGTCCAGTACTGCTTGAAGGTTGATTTCTACATTAATACCTGCAGTTGGATTGAAACATAAAGGCAATTGAACAATTCATAATATTGCAAAACTTTTCAAGCCTAGTGCTGACAAATAAACTTGGTGAACGTGACGTTTACGACATTTACATAAAACAAAAACTGTGGGAAAGGTTTTTTTTCCCCCACAAAAACAACTTAAGAATCTCTGGAGCCCCTACAGGGACAAGTACAAAACAATGGACCAAACAATAAAAAGGGAAGTGTTGTTGTTCCCTCAAATCGATATTTTAAGTTGATGTTCCTTCAAATCGATATTTTGAAATTATTTATGTCTCAAATCTATTTCATTTCATATTCGAATGAATTGTAACTTTGATTAAATTGAGGGCAAGCAACAATTCATTGTGTTCCATCAAAATTATCTCATTCACTCAACGATGTTTTGTTTGTTCCCGCTAAATCATTTTGTTACCACGAATTGATATTTTATGACATGCAAATAATTTATCAGGTACGGAGCCTTTGATATGCCACATCGGAATATGAAAACTATTTAAGTTACGTTTCTGCTGTAGCTGCAATTCTGATGACCCCTTAAAAGGACAGATTAAAAAATAAACCAAAAAACACACACAACAACAACAACAACATTGCCAATGTGTGTTGTTCCCTCCAAAAGTTTGATCAAAGACAATAATATTGCGTGTGATAAAAATATTAATTTTGTGAGAAAATATGTTTGAGGGAACAAAATGCATTTTTTACCTGTTCTATTTTTGTATTTACCTTTCTCTTTCGATGCTACATAAAAACCACATCCGATCTTTTTCTCTGGGTCACTAGTCCAGCTACGTACCATGCACAAATCTGTACAAATGAAAATGAGTAAATAATTTGAAAATGTGAAAGTTATGCATGTGTGCAATGTGTCGTATGTTGTCTTGAGAGATCCTGAATTGTCGAAGATTAGTATGAACATGGAAAAATAAAACAGATGACCCTTACACACTTGACAGATGACCCAAAGACGTTCATTGTTCAATGACAATGTCACTCGAGGAGTTGTCACTGGATTTGTTATCAAATTTACAACAATTTACACAGCTTAAACAAGACTCAAAAGAAACCTTATTTTTTTTAGATTGAAATAATCAAAGTATCCTCATCAAAGTGAGCTTACAAGCCAAGCTAATGTTAATATTTTTGGGATAATGAATATTAATTTTGTTCACGTGAGGGTTATCACTATCAACACTCACAACCGAAATTAGCAACAGTATGTCAAAGCTAAATACGTGTTATTCCGACACTTTAATGTTAATAAAATGCATGACATGTTATTTTAGAGTAAAAATGTTCAATATCTGATTTAAAATAAATGATTTTAATAATTTGCAGTGACCAGTTTTAACCATAGTGATTTTTTTTTAACTTACCGACCGAGAGTAGCATGCCACCAAAATATATCGGTAAGCATCGACATTCGACATCATTGTTTACACCGCCATTGTGGAACGAGGCGACAACTGCGTCAAGCGCGTTTCAGTGTAGTAATTAAATTTATGCCTGGGAAAAGATTATTCGCCAGTTCGTGAAAATGCAAAACCGTGAATGCAGACGATTCGCCGTTTTGTCAATTAGGGTCATAAGTAAACTATACAATTTCAAGACTTAACATTTTGTAAAATTTAAGGACACCAAACACTTTCGGAATTTTTTTTTTCAAAAATCAAACGAAAATGCCCCAATGAATAATTTTGGACGGATTCGCCATTTTGTGAAAACGCCAACGATTTATCTGGAAGATAGAAACTGGATATAGTTTATCATCAATGAGCTTGCAGACTTAAATTTTAACTGTTTCCCCTATGGTCCAAACCTGTGCTTTATCTTTGAAGCACACGGATAACATTCAACGCGCAGAATCCGCACTTGATGTGAACCAACATAACATGAAATGAACCTATGAGAGATTTCGTGAGGAACCATTCAAATGTAATGGGAACGACGAATACGGATTTGTGAACACTTTGTGTGTCAACGTGACGCGTAACGGTGGCCTCTATGTTTTGCATGCACCTTGACAACGGGTAGGCCTACTAGAGCTCATGTACGTTAAAAACGGATTCCAATTTTAGTTGCATTTTTTGCCCTAAATTTAAAAAGAAAACCCTGGGTATTGCTTTTAAAGATGTCATTCATGATGTAGATGGTTAACCATTTGTAAGCAAAAAAGTAAGGAAATGCTGTGTAAACAGGATCTTTATGTTGCCATGCTTGCTGGAAACTTTCTTTGCACTCGTTTAAAGGCCCTGTACACTATTGGTAAGATCGAAAAACACAATGTTCAGAGATTCACACATATCTTACATGATTTAAAGTAAGTAATGGTAGAAAGGGTTCCTTAAAATATTTCTGCCTAAAATGCTCTCGTTTCTGAGAAATTAGTAAAACAATAGTTGTTATCACGCGCGATAAAAAAAAAAAAAAAAAAAAAAAAATATCACTATTTTCTCGCGACCTCGATGACCAATTAAGCTCAAACTTTCACAGGTTTGTTTGTTCATGCATATGTTGAATCACACAAAAGGTGGACAATGATTTTGAGCTGTTACAAAAAAGTACAATACCTTTAACGTATGGTTCCGAAAACGAACAGTTGACAAAAAAACACACTATTTAATCAAGTTCTCCAACGTAACAAGAACATACCCGCTCTATCGTAATGAGGTATTTCGAGTGAATTCAAAATGTTTCTATATGCATACCATGTTAATTAGTAAATCACTAGCTTTCCAGCAACACCATTCTTATTTCCGTAGCTTATTCCAAACCGAAGTCATCCAGCAACGAAAAAATTCAACAAGACAAGGCCACGTCCATTTCTTAACGACGTGTTAATCTGTTATTAATCGTTTTGTATTATGATAGCGAGATGAGCGCGCGACGCGGGGAGCCCACACACAGAGAAGATTCTCGACGTAGCTCATGACATGCATGAATATTCATCCGGTAATACGCAACCGGGTGGAACCAACTTCAGCCCATGGGACCAAACAACGGCGCTTCGCGCTCAGAGCCCACAATGCAATGCAATGTCACACGATGACGTGCAAGTCATGTACACAACAAACACTAGTCTGGTTCCCAGACCCAAAAATCTCCGACTAGGCTCTGTCGAATTTAGGGTCCGGTATCACCCAAAATCACGTGACCAAAAAGGAGGAATTCCTCCTTTTTCGAAGTTATCCGAAATGTTCCGAACGTGTTGTCGTCAACATTCGGACAGTATCGTTGATGGTCGGGCATTTCCGTGTGTTTACGGTTGCATTGTAAACAGAATCCATGGAATCATAATGTCAGTCCTGTCGGCCGTAGATCCAGGAGTTTTTGAGTTTACGCTCAAGTCAAAGCTAGCTGGCCTTGGCCAATATCAATACCAGGCGTAATGCCAGCTATTGTTATTTAAAGCCAATGCAGGCGTTGTGCCTAAAAAAAGCGATTACAGAGGATACTCTCGCAGTTTTCAGATACATGTTGTAAGTAGGGAACCGCACACAATCAATGTCAAACGTTTTCTTACGCAGCATCTGATTGGTTAGGAATCAGAGTACAGTTAGTTTGATGCACAGTCTGACCAATCACGTTCGGGCTCTCATTTTACAAGCGAGTCATACCGGACATTTCGAATCTGAACGGTTACGCTGACGAAGACAAATTCTGTAAGTGTTCTTGACTGTTTCGAGTTTCCTTAAAAAAAACGAATATAGTAAAATACTAGATGAATAGCGTATAACGAAAATTATTCTGCCCAATGTCGTTAACTATTAAAAAATGACTTTTACGGAGACCCTTATTTCTGCACAAAATCCGTTATGTTCTTGGTCTCATATTTCTTTATTTGTACCACAGAAAACAAATGAAAGAAAACTCTTTTCGGACCCCTGCTGCGTACTGACTGAATATATAGCTTCCGATCAGGTGCAGACATGGTTTCCCTGGAGATGACCCCCGACCCTAACAAGTTGCGTCATGCTCTATTTTTAACCGTGGGTGATACCTGACCTAAGATTTTTAACAAGAGACGTCAAGGAATCTTTGGTCAGGGAACCAGACTAAACAAACACACACACACACAGGGTGTGCAATGTGTACGATCATTATAACACAGGCCATGTTTACTCGTCCGTCTGACAACTCGACCATTCGGACAACTCGACATTCATGTTTACAATTCATGTAAATTCAACCCATGGAAGTTTACGTTGGAAGTATGCCTACACCACCATGGTTTAGAAGCCCTTTTCGTGAGGCACGCAAGCTCAATTTTACTAGGTAATAATACCTTTTAACTTGGTAGGTAGCTATAATAGTATATGTCAGCTTACTTGAATCATGCTTTTAAAAATTAAAACATTACTGAAGAAGAAATCGTTTGTTGTTCAACTTTCAAGCATAAACGGCCTCGGCCCACGTCCGGTGTTGGCCTTTTTAGTTTTAAAGAGGGGCTCTAGGATGCTCTCAATATTTGAGTTATTACCTTTTTATGGTCAAATAGACATCGTAGATACCGGTTAACAACCATTTAACACTTAAAATTTGCATTTAGTGATAAAGAATTCAAGTCAAAAACGCACCTCTCCGCGCGGCTTTTTCAGCCGAAAGTCAAAAACTGTTTATCTATGATAATGATGCATTGACCCCTTGACGTCGCTGGCGGCTAAAAACTCACGGTTAGCATTATAAACACACACATAAATGTCTCGTTGCTTGGTAAACAAAACAAAATCAAGAAGAAACCAAACTTACATCATACAGTAAAATACTCTTTCTGTCCATCCAGATTATCCTAAATTGTGTAAATTGTAAAATGAAGCCTACACGTTGGGTAGTTTTTCGCTATAAACAAGCTAAAATTTCCACGGAACTTAACTAAAGCTCCGCAGACCATGAGCGTGTGGACCAGTGTTGTATACGGTTTGAACGTCTGCACACCAGCGATGATTATTGCAATGTCATGGGAATAACGTTTCCCCGAGCATGCGCAGAAACGTTAAGTCTACAAACACGCGACTGCTTGATTGTGCGTTGTGTATCATAGGGGTCTCCCCCGTGATAATGCCGCGCCGTCGTTGCTGTTTATAGGAATCGCCGTGCAGTGTGTGCATGTTAGGGTTGAATTTGACGTGTAGAGCGATGTACTGAAAATCAAGCCTAGCTGCGGAATCGCCTCGCCTCTCAAAGAACGAAAACCCCCAAATCATAAATCCGTTGTAATTTGGCTTGATGATTTTTGCCTGTTGGATCATCCTATAAAAAGTCATATTTACGGCCGCATTGATTGCAAAAGGTGAAGTTTTGCGATGTATTTGCGTTAGCTCAGTGCATTCATATAGGCAGGTCAAAACTAACTAGACTCCGGTGACGTCATGAGTTCGTCGTCGCGGGGTTTGTTTGACCTCGCGTTTTCAGATTTCGGGCTGGGAGTGTTTCGAGGAAAAGACATTTTTACCCTGTTTAAGCGTGAGGTAAGGGACTCATAATAATTTATTATATTTCTTGGGGACTCCATCTATTGGAAAAGTGTAAAAGCCAAATATTTCCAAACATCCTGGAGCCCCTCTTTAAATGGTTTTATTGGTGGTACTTTTTGTACGACACAAAACACAATGTCCAAAGCTTCCCTTAAAATATTACTTGCTGAGGTGCCGTAGGTTTTGAGATTGAAAATAATTTTCGTCTCGGGAGACTTGCATTTTTTTTTGTTTTTAGCATGTAAAAAAATAAATAAACGTTTTTACCAGTGCTGGTTACCGATACTGGCCTGGCATGGTAAACACGTTTTACATGCTAAAAATGTTCGCTCCGTCCCGAAACTTGCAGCACCTCAGCAAGTGATATTTTAAAGCATAGAGTAAAAGGAAGCCTTCTACCATCACCCCCCCCCCAAGCCAAACAAAAAAAGAGAAAAGGTTATTGATTTTGTTTTCCCTTGGGTTAACTACAATCATACCTATACTTCTTGTAGATGACCCTTCTACTTGTAGATTGCCTTCATCGCTTACAAACAAGATAATTAAAAAGACTCACTGACAATAATAATAGTAACAAAAAAAATCACAAATGAATTATTCATTTCTCTGTTTCCATTTAATGTTATAATAAATAATAACTACAAATCATTCATTCTCATTCAAAATTGTTTTTGTTAAGATGATCTACTTGGCAAACTCTCACAAAGGGATATTACATCAAGCTGGCATTAACACACCATTAAAATAATTCCAAGTCTATATACATGTAAGTCTTGCAGTCTAACAAAAACAATAAGGAGTAGAGTTCTCAGCCTAATTTCAAAAAGCTGTCAGGCAAAGAAACAAACTCTTGACATTGTTGTTCTGCTAAGAAAAGATTTAGTGGGGCACTATGCAAAATTTAATGCAGTTAGGCTGGTGACTTGTTTCTGCTAAGCAACACTATTCGGTGCTTAGCAAATTTGTTGTGCTTACAGGCTTTATGAAATAAGGCCCAGGTGATCTGCCTCTACAAGCCTGGCTGATAGAGGTATTGAACAAGATTCATTAAGTGTTCATGCCCCGTAATATGGGGGGAATGAGGGAGGAATGGTCCTGTACTGAAAGTGAAACAACATTCACCAAAAATACAAAAAGCTATTCGATGTTATATCAACATGTCAATTTGAATCTCAATCAAAAAATGAACCGTTTTTTACAAGAAAGTAGTTGTATAAATCATAATGGTACTCACCGGCTACTCTATTAATAAACAAATCCATACCCATCCCAGCATCAAAGTATAGACCATTGATCTCCATTATACTGACTGAATAGGACATCGCGCTATGCTGCGTGCATACACTGCAAAAACGTTGGTCAAATCATGTAGCACATTTTGTTTGGCAAAGTAATTTCCACAAATATTGGTCAATAATTGCCCAACGAAAGCAACAATTGTTGTGGTTGGGCAAACATTTTGTTTGCCCTTTTTTTATAAAAAGTTAAACAAATGTTGGGCGAATGTTGGGCAAATTTTTCGTAATCTGAATTCATCATAATTGTTGGTTACACTGCTGCCCATATATTGGGCAACTTTTTGGTAGTTTGAATTAATCGTAATTGTTGGTGAAAATGATGCACATTAGTTGGGCAAATTATCCGATCATGCGCACTTCGATCAAAGATTTGCCCAACAACTGGGCAAGTTTCGGGCAACATCTGGGCATTCTTGTTCCCGCGAAACGCCGTGCATGCATAAAAGCATAAAAACGATCTTTTCCATAATGGCGACTGGGAGAGTGGCTGTGGCTGTGTCCTCTCTCTTAAACGAGCGGGGTTGCTCAGTGGCTATAGATCCTTTTGAAGGTTGGTTTTTAACTAAATATGAAGTGTTGTTTCCTATTTAGTTGTACACAGTCGTGAAAGTGGCAGATCAAGCAACACAGTGCTACTGCATTGAATTATTTTTAGTTTTATCATGCCATTCGTGTTCAATGTTACAAACATCGGGCAGGCAGTGCGTACTGTGTAGAAAATCATGCAACGCCGCGGCGTATGTGTGTATGTTGTATTGTACATGTACATGTATGTGTACGTTAAACAACAATACATGAATGGCGCACTATCACTGCATTGCTTGCACTACAACTGCCACGACTGTGTACAACTAAACAGAAAACAAACGTTATTTAGTTAAAAACTAACCTTCAAAAGCATCTATAAACCACTGGGCAACCCCACATTATTTAAAGAGACGCCAAGGGCACAGCTCGCCACCACTCGCCATTGTGGAAACAAAATCGTTTCGATTCATGGTTGTACGAGGTATCACAGGAACTGTGAATCAAGTGGTTAACAACAACACTTGGTCAAGTATAATTGCCCAACTGCTACATCAAACCTTTCTACTCAACAATTGGTTAAACAAAATTACCAATGAATGGATATATACTTTAAACAAGCCCAATTATTCAATAAAATATTCACTAACAGTTGGTTGAAAAGTGCCCACACTCTAAAAAATAATTGCTCAACATTGGGTAAAACTCTTACCCTTTCGGTATTAAAAAGGGAACATGGTCGTTCAATTGTGTAAAATTTTTGCACAACATCCAAAGTGTAAAATAGTACCCAATGTTGTGTAATTTTTAATACCAACATGTGCAGCATCTTTAGAACAGCACAGTTGGGTAAGAAGTTTACCCATGTGACGACCATGTTCCCTTTTTACTCCAAAGTTGGGTAAACTTTAATCAACCTTCATTTTACCCAGGTGTTGTGCTATTTTCTTACCCAATGATTGGGTTATATTTTTTTACCCAGCACTGTTGTGCAGTTAATTTACCCAACACTTGTGTTGCTTTTAAATCAATTTTTGTGCGCAAATTAATTTGTACCAGGGTTCCTTTCGTAAGGGCTGTTGCTGTTTTTTTATTTCATTTAAAATAAAATCAAAAAGTAACAATTAAGTTTAAAACACTTTTATTAACTCCTGATTCAACAAAGGCAACATAAAAAAATATTAGGGAGGTGAGCGGGTTCAGCCAAAGAAACACTAACGTTATACCCATTTATATCACTCCGTGTATTTTTGTTCAACTGAAACATAAAACAACTGTGGAGTTTGTGTACAGCCAGATACACTTGGGGCAAACCAAAAATTGTGGTTTGGTTAGTGAAAACGAACATTAACCAAATTATTTGCAAGCAGACTATTGTAGTAATCTCTTCTTGGAAGCAGTGTTGGCTCTGAAAAGAGCCGGTTGGTTTTGCCAGACCTGTTAATGACGGTTCAGACTGTCCGTGACGAAATCGTTGTGTTGCAAAGTCAATGAAGCTATAGCAATCCATGGCTTTCCTGTGTATAGATGATGCCTTTCCCTCTTCAACAGACGGTTGTTTCTCGAACAGAACAACAACCATAAAACCAAAATTCTCTCTGGGTGGTTACATGAACATCGGATATCAAAGACCTCACGTCCACCCATCCATCTTTGATTGTGATGCGACTTGCTATGTCCGAATGTATGTACACTTTGCATTATGGGTAAAATGTTTCCACGAGGAGCAGTTTAC
Source organism: Plazaster borealis (assembly GCA_021014325.1). Taxonomy (NCBI): domain Eukaryota; kingdom Metazoa; phylum Echinodermata; class Asteroidea; order Forcipulatida; family Labidiasteridae; genus Plazaster; species Plazaster borealis. Next base: position 31,977,784 of record CM037474.1, on the reverse strand, counting down.
CCCCATTTTCAGTTACTTCGTACCACTTGTTGTGCAAAAGTTACACTGCTTGTGGTAACAAAAAATGTTTTTTACCCACTTCTTGAGTAATTTGAACCTCGGTGTTATGCTATTTGATTTCCTACACAATGTTGGGTACTGTATTACCTTTCACCTGTGTATTTTATTTTACACAAGTGAGGGGTAAAACAATTGTTTTCGTTTTACTCAATATTGACCAAATGTTGCACAATATTTCTACCCAACAGGTTTACACAGCAACATTTTACACTTCTTTTTTAGAGTGCAGTATATGAACAAATACTTTTAACCAATAAATGGTATACAAAGCATATCCAACAGCTGTGTAATAAGAATTAACCAACTATGTGTGGTTGGGTTTGCCCAATAATTTAGTAAATGGTTTACCCAACGGCTGTTGGGCAATAATTGCCCAAAAACTGGTGGGGCTGATATTTGAACCAACGTTGGGTAAAAAGTTGGGTAATTTTTACCCTTTTTTTTTACAGTGTAAACACGCGGCCGAACAATGGCGGCGCAATTCCTTCAAACGGGTAAACGTGCCACATGTTGTGCGTGCACTTGTCTGTGTTTAAAGATGTTTTGAAAATATTAATTTTTGTATAGGAATGGGGAGAAAACATGACGATCGATAGGTATGTCTGTCATTATAACTCCACGATTATTTGATATATATTGCTCGTAATGAGACGCATCACAACTGCTTGGAAACCCTTTAACGCCGCACCTTGTAATTTTTCATCTCAACAACCACAAGTACAGGCCTATATTTTGACACTTTAAACAGGTTTAAAGACACAAAATCCAAGTCCGCCGGATATGGCCATTGATCCCAAAGTCCTAAATATTCTTCTTCTTCTTCTTATTATTATTAAAAAGATTTATATAGCGCATTTCCAAAATAGACCACGGCGCTTTACAATAAAAATTGAAATTAAATAGAATATTAGGCTTTTAAAAAATATGTAACGTTGTATGGCGTATTGTGAATAATTTTTCAAAAAAATGCATCGGCCTACTTACTTATGGAAAGACAATCCCTTTGCCTGACTCGGTTTTCCCTCCTCCTCCGGGCAATTAACGGCAGCGCACACTTTCACCATTACCTTTTGTTAGTTTTTTCGATCAAATTTCAATATTTCATCCCAAAAATACAAATTAAAACGAAGAAAAGTTCTCCACGTGTGCAGAAACTCCGTTTGAAAGTGTACAAACGCGTATCGTGTGACGAACCGACTTCACCCATAGATATAGAATTAAAATAACTAGATCGGCCGCGCGTACAATACGCTGGTTCAGCCTGCGCGCTGCCATTAATCACGTGCTGACGGCAACGCGCAACATTTGAAATGATATGATGTGACGAGCATGCTTTCGACGACCAAACACACATTTTGACTAGCACGAGACGAGCTAAACGTCTTTACTTCCGGATACTGTAGTCTGTTTCCATTTTTTTTTTTAGAATAGGCCTAACGTTTGCCGAGTATTTCTAATGGTGTAGATAAAATGGTGAATAATTGTGCAGCAGCTATATGTAAAAGCCGAGGGAGGAGAAAAGAACCTGGAGGACAATCTCTCCCTAAACGTAACTGAGATACCATAGGTAAGTACATGTGCACTTATCATATGCCTGCACTATAGTTGGGGTAAGTGCTAGGCCTAATTTGTTGAGGTTGGTCGATGATATAGGAGTCCAGAGTCAGAGTTCGTTATTGAGGTTAAACCAACGGTTCTTTTCAGAAGAACAAGAACAAAAGAAAGAAAATAAATTTAGATAGATTACTGACACCAACGGCAAAGTTTTTGACATAATTTTGTAGTCAACATTTAAAAGACATAGGACGCCAGTTTTTTAAATCATAACGGCTCCCCAAGTTCTTATTAATAAGTTTGACCAGAGCGGAATTCATAAAATTGCTCAATACCCCTTTAGTGAAACAATCATTGTATAATTCCAAGATGTCATTACAAAGAATAATGCCAAAACGTTTGGTAAAATTCTACCGTGAGGCCGTCTGTACCTGAACTTTTGTTTTTGTTCATTTGAAAGAGAGCATTTTTTATCTCTTCTTCGGTGATTTTTCTATCCGAATCTTCAAGGATACTTTCAGGAATTGCCTTAGCGTTAATGTTCGACACAATTTCATCTAAATGGGCTTTGGATACATTTTCTGAATTGTACAGGTTTCTATAGAACTCATTAGCAACTTCGATCATTTATTCATTTATTTATTTATTTGTTTATTTATTTATATATTTAATTATTTTTTCATTATTTAATTTCATTTTTGTTATCTTTATTATTTTTGTAAACTTTTTTATCAATATTTTTTTAAATTATTATTTGTAAAAAATTCGTTAAATTGTTTTAGAGGGGTGTGTTCTTTATTGAGAATTTCAAAGTACATGGGGCGTCTTTTCGATAATTATGAATTCGTTGTAGCATCTCTAATCTATCTTGTTTTCAGAGTAGCTGTCATGTCTTATGTTCGTCTGTTATTTTGTTTACATATCTGTCTGTTTGTGTTGTTTCTTTGTTTGTCTGTCTGTCTGTCTGTTTTTTTTTGTGTGTACAAGCTTCTACTTATCAAAACAGCCTCATACTCTTATTATTACATTTATCCTGCTTACTGCTACTTAATGTTTTGTTGCTCTACTCCATAGCTACATGTATACTTGTCGACCTTTTCATAAAAGTATGGAAATAAATGTGTATCTGAATTGAACTGAATTAATTGATTTTAAAAACTTTACTAGTTAATTGGTTAGTTTGAACTGCATTGTAGCTACCCACGAAAATGTTAAGTTAATGTTAAGACAATCGTTTAATATGATGCACCCTACTTGTTAGTAACACGAAATTGGCATTGCAATTATTTTTATTCAGCGCGTTGCCGTCAGCACGTGACATTTTACCGCGTCCATGGCGAACCAAAACTGTTTCTACACAGGCAATGGCGCGTATGTACGCGCGGCCGATCTAGTTATTTTAATTCTATATCTATGACTTCACCCGTTTCAAAAAATACGCGCGCGGCCGGCGTTCGGACGCGATGTCCTATCCAGTCAGTATAATGGAGATCAATGGTATAGACCCACTGCACAACACGCGCGCATACACGCGCGTCTCCTTCCCACCATTTTGGGGGTCAAAATGTGCAAAAAAGGATGGCACATGCGCGTGTAACCATGTGTAACATCCTTTTGTGCATGTTTTGACCCCCATAAAAATGGCAGACAGGAGACGCGCATGCAAGTGCGCTGTGCGTTATGCAATGAGTCTATAATCATTCAAAAGTAATACATATTCAAGCAATATCTATACTCTTTGGGAAATTTGTTTTGTTTTTACAAACTATTTCTTTAAACCAGTATTCTCCCACATCAGAAAAGCTATCCCAAGGAAGGGCGAAAACCTCAGAAAAAAAAGAAAAAATGAGGAGAAAATTCCCTCCCGGCCCCATTGTTTCATGGCGACCAAGTTGTCAACTCTTAGAATAGCTCCTTCCTTTTTGGAAGAATTTTGGTGAAAGAAATAGTTTGTGTTAACTTGTTCACTTGTTGAGGAATTTCCTCGCAGCAGACTCCGAATATGCCGCATTTTCTTTGAGTCATAAAGTACATCGGCCCTGGCTGGAGAGGATTTGATGGGTAGTGAATCTGCTGGGCAAAATCAAAAGAATAGTGCATAGTGCACTCCCTGGAGCACGGCGGGTTAGGGTCTTCTAGGTTGAAGTTTCCGCGTGCAATGACGACTTTGGCATCAGCAACCTGCTTCTTGTAAGATTCGCGCTCTTCTTTGATGTGTTGAAAGTGTGCCTCCTGCCTCTGCAATGTAGCGCTCTTCCTTGCTTCTTCGCAGTTGACGGTCCTGTTGATGAGGTTGTTGTTCTTCTGGCACTCCCAGCAGAGGTCAGACATTGGTCGACAACACACGATCTGTGGATATAGTTGTTTCCAAAGCTTCTTGAAGGTGGAGAGTGCTGCTGCTCTGAAGCCTAAACAGTAAGAAACAAATATCATCTTAGCAGATACTCCATGGAATAATTAAAACTGGAACAGCGATTCAAAAAAGAGATGTGCTTAAAAAACAAATCTTCTTCATTAACAAAGGCAAGTCAAATATATTTTTGAATTGTAGTGTTTTTCTAAAAAGAATGACAACATTCATCTATCAGAACTTCAACTAACAAATTTCTGAAACAATATATTTTTTTTCAAATTCATTGGCTGCTCACTTTACTCTCCCCCTGTATGGGTAAAATCACTCCAATTCAACAAGAGAAAAACCCGGAAGTTATTTTGTTGAATAATATTTCTGCTGAGGCTTGGTTTGTAATGTTGTCACTGTTTTTGCACCTTTGGGTTAATACAGGCAATTTTATTTAGATGGGGCCCCAATATTTAGTGTTTTTTTTTTTCTAAACAACCCTGGCATTATAAAAGGGTTTGGGTACTTTTTGTAGCACACAAAACACAATTTCCACAGATTTGCATTCAACTTACACAGTTTGAAGATAATGATGGTAGAAAGCTTCCCGTAAAATAATAACGGCCGGGGTGCTATAGTTTTTGAGAAAAGAGTAAAACAAGTCAGGAAATTGATTATTGTCTCAATGAGCTGAAAATTATTTTAGCATGTAAAACATGTTTACCAGTAATGGTAATTATACCAAAACTAGTAATACGTTTTTCATGCTAAAATTGAGACGAAAATTAATTTTGTGACATTGATTTACTCATTTCGCAAAAACCACATCATCTCAGCAAGAAATATTTTAAGGGAAGCTTAAATTCCTATATTTTCTTTTTTTTGCCTACCCGTTGTTTCCATAGCTTGTAGTAGTCCCTCCAGATGTTGGCTTTCGAGTTCGTTGATGGCAAAAGACGAAGATCTGATCTCTTGAATCCAGAAACACGACCAGGAAGAAGAAGTGCATATCCCTCTGCAGAATTGTCGATGAATTGGAAAACTCGTGTCGTATCCTCGAAGCTCAAAACTCTCCTACTCTCAACTCGACCACCAGACTTCTTACGCCGTGGACAAAGCCCTTGCTCCCGGTACCATTGTTGCACTGCACTTACCGATTTCTTGCTGATGCTAAAAAAAATATACAAATAAGACAATTTTTAGGCTTTATTTAATTGTTTTTTTTTCTTCATTAATTCCAAAATACACCACAAAGTGTCACCTCACATTCACAGAGTAATTTTTTGTAGAAAATATCACATTGTACTCACGCATGAAGGAAACGAAATGTCTTGGAGCAAACCCTCTTGCTTCTGACGTAGTGGACACTATGGGTTCTCTTGCGCTCTTTACTAATATCGTTGGGCTTGAAGTAGGATACTGTTTCGCTCATGTTCATCGAAGTATGAAAGATCCCCAGCAGTATTAGGTCTTTTTCTCCTAAAAAAACATGAGCCAATAAGCGAATAATGAGCCAAAAATATGAAGCATTATGTTACTTTAGGGAAGTTAAACGATGAAGATTTAAAAAAGGGGGAAACAAACTATTACTGTAATAATCGAATAGACACTTGACTTAGGCCTCATTAAACTGATAATAGGGATACTCATAATTCATAAACTGCTTAAAAACTATCATCTACGAGTACGAAGTGGTTTTTTATCGTCTCTGTCAGTGTCACCGCTACTCCACTACTACTACTACTAGTGTTTAGTGGCGGCACTATAGCACACTGCACTATATTTTGTATTGAGTAGTACACTGTAAAAATGAAGGGCAAAGAGTAATCTGAAAATGGGCAAACTAGGTAATAATTCATGAGTTTGTTGGTTAATAATTTCTCCAACATGTGTGGCATTTTCCCTGTTGGTTAACTGAAACAAAAACACAAACAAATGGTAAATATACTACATCAGTTGGGTATTATTTATCAGTCTCAGATAGCGAAGATGGGTTTACCCATTATATAGCAAGACATTATTCTTCTGCCTCATCGTTGGGCATCTTTCCACATACAGTTGGGTAAAGTTAAACCACATTGGGTGCAAAAGCATAAAAACGATCTTTTCCAACATGGCGAGTGGAGGAGTGGCTGTGGCCGTGTCCTCTCTCTCTTAAACGAGCGGGGTTGCCCAGTGGTTATACAACTTTTTGAAGGTTAGTTTTTAACTAAATATAAAGTGCTGTTTCCTATTTAGTTGTACACAGTCGTGGAAGTGGCAGAGCAAGCAACACAGTGCTACTGCCATTGAACTATTTTCAGTTTCATACTATTCGTGCACGTGTATTGTAATGTTAAAACATCGTGCAGGCAGTGCGTTGTAGTATGGACATGCAACGACGCGGCGTATGTGTGTACGTTTTTGGGGGTGTGTGTGTATGTAAAACAACAATACATGAATGGCACTATCACTGCATTGCTTGCACTGCAACTGTCACGACTGTGTATAGTACAACTAAACAGAAAACAAACGTTATTTCGTTAAAAACTAACCTTCAAAAGCATCTATAAACCACTGGGCAACCCAACGTTTTTGAGAGAGACGCCAAGGGCAAAGCTCGCCACCACTCGCCATTGTGGAAAAAAAAATCGTTTCGATGCATGGACGGACGACATATCGCAGGAACTGTGATTCAAATGGTTAATTATATTCACCATTTGTTGGATAACACCATAAATATTGACCAACTTTTGTTCATAAAAAACCCAACACTTGGTCAAGCAATGATTGCCCAACTGCTACATAAAACCTTTCTACCCAACAATTGGTTAAAAAAATTCATCGCCCAATAAATGGGTAATTGATAATTTATCAAATACCCAGAAAAGGAGTAAATAAAAAAATAACCCAACTGTTGGAAATATTACCCAATTATTTGGCAATCAGAGTGCCCAACTGAGATGGGGAAAAAAGTATTTAAAAGATGGGCATGTTGATAGTTTAAGCAACGTTGGGTAAAAAATTGGGTACATTTTTGCCCACTATTTTTACAGTGTATAGCAAAACAAACACATAAATCTAAGTAGTTATAGAAAAATCACTTAAAAGTTTTACAGATATAAGCCCGGTTCATACTTGCGAATGCGAATTTGACTTGAATTTGCCGTCACAACTCTACGTCAACGTTCGTATCGCATTTGCATTCGCAGGAAGTATGAACTGGGTTATAAGCTCTTTTTATTTTATTGGCCCAATGACAAAAAAAACCAGGGCACTAATGTAAAGCACATTAATACGTTATTGTAAAATGCACCATAATTATTTTAAAAATTAAACTAGTTGTAGTAGGCCCCCCCATTGAATTATTATTTTTATTACTGTCCATTGCATAAGTCATAAATAAGAATAGATCGACACTGAGATTGGAATGGTACTGTCGAGAGTCATCATTACTCTGTTTCCCCACCCCCAGTAGTCCTAAAATATATTTCCTAACTAAACTACATGTAGTATTGTAAAACTTAAGAAGGTACAACAATTCAAACCCATCCATGATTTTATGATGCTTTGTACTGTACCTTCTGTCAATCCCTGGGTGTCCTGATTTTGGATTTTTGAATTTTGATTAATGTCCTCGTTGGTGAATTGCTGGATACACGGTCTTCCTTAATGTAGAACAGTCACAGCTGAAGTCAATGGCTCTCTGTTGCTCCACGTCGGGTACACCGTGTAGGTATTATCCGCATAGAAAAAAAACATCGCGCGACCGTGTGGCTGTGAAACCGGCTACAATCCTGCCGAAGCGGCCCAAAGTTTTGTGACGTCATCGGGTGAACATCGAAACTGCGCACGCTCGACGAATGGTTTTCACCTCTCATCCAATCAGTGATCTCTATTTTTTGATAGCTGGAAAGCCCGCCTAATTTAAATATAAAGTTTTCAGCCGTAAATTCAAACTGTTTTCGGCCATCTGACTATGGCGTCATACAAAAAAAAAAAAGAACAGTTCGGGTCATGAACTTTCGATTGGTACCAAATCCAGCCGTTCAACGTAAACAGAAGTACTCTTCGTTGCAGTGGAAATAAGCAACTTTTTCATAATTTTGAAGGTTGCTGAGATCGTCGGGAAGGAAAATAATTGCGTACAAACATGCTCAAGAAAACTATTTTTATGGATTTATTCATCATTTCAAATAAAGGTAAGACCATGAAAAGAAAGATCAAGAATTTATTTACCCAAAATCACGGAATCAGTTTTTGGTAGTGTTTTCTCATGTTTGAGATGTCAACATGTTTTGAATGGCTAATTACACGGTAAACGCCATTTACTCGATATTCCTCATTTCGATATAGCGGGTCACATATACAAAAACAAATTGGATTTGTTTTGCTCACAAAATCTATGCCAACGTGTGTGCATACGTTGGCCTAGGCCTGATTCATAACTATATGGTTGCGAAACAAAATCTGACGCGCATCCAACGTGAACGGATACTATGGCGTGTCAAACGTTGCAATATTCGATAATCTACGTTTGTGTGTGCAATGTCCGTGTTATGTATGCAATATTTGTCATATTATATGTGCGACTTTCAAAAATATGTGTGCTATAATCTACGTATTTGGATATCTGTCATTATGTGCGACCTTCAAATATATATGTGCGATCATATACGTAATTGTGTGAGATGTCCGTTTTATGGGACAAGGATGGCGCAGACTGACTGTGGCTGCCCACGTAAAACAACACCCGACGCGACCCAGACAAAAGCCAAGCACGGGTGCACAATGTGCTTGTTTTGGGGCCATTTATTCGCTAGTTCGCAGAGCCGGTCTTTATATCACGTGTTTATACGCCCCACGTGACCAGTCTTCGACCAATCAGGGTGGTAAACTCTCCGAGGTGTTTATAATTACAAATTCATACACGCTAACCGATAGCGAAGTCACTGTGTTGGAAAAGTTGCAACAATTATTAAACATGGTTAACTACACTTGGATGAAAATGCTAATTGTGAACAATTTGCTCCTGGCACCTTTAAAGTATTTTCATCTGACACGAATACGTTTATGTTTTAGCAGAAAATGTAGGCAAAAGGTTACTTTGATGGTCTATACATTTCAAACTTGAGTAAGGGAGAGTAGTGCATCAATATTTGAGTTTCGTAATTGTTGGAATCCAATGTTTAAAAGTACATGAATTATGAGGTGAATTATGAAGTTGGTTTTCATCTGACTTGAATAGGTTTATAATAAAATGCACAACACAAATTGTGCTCGTTGATTTGTACCTACCGCCACGGTTTGAAGTTATCTTATTGATGTTTCCTGCTGCAGAAGACACACTCTGATGAGGTTTGGGTACCTCCGGCAAATGGACCGAGGCACCCTGATGAGGTTTGGGTACCTCCGGCAAATGGACCGAGGCACTCTGATGAGGGTTGGGGTTTTCTTGAGATTGAAGCTTCATTGGTTTTTTCCTTCCTCTTGAGTTCTTAGGAATGGCCCCTGTGCCAGTATAAGGGGAAATCTGGGACAGGACTGAACAATCTTGTTTCTCAATAGAGGTACTCTGTTGAGTTACAAGTTCTTCGTGAGCCTTAGGCTTCATTTGTTCTTCCGTTTCTCTTTTGTTCTTAGGAATGGCCCCTGGGCCAGGAAAAGTTCTCTGGGACTGGAGCACGCTAGTAGAAGTACCAGGGATGCCAGCAACAGTAGAAGAAGGTCCCGTAGACTCACTGAGATCTTCTTGTTTTGACTCTGAGGAATTCTCGTTATTGTGCTCATCTTGTGTCTTGGCCTTTTGAGACTCTTTTCCCCGCCCTGTAAATCAAGAAGAATATGTTTACCGCCGTGTTAGTGTATTATAAGCGGGAATTATATATATATTAATATTAATATTAATATTAATATATATAGTGATTTTGGGTTGAACAAAGAAAAATTGACTAGAGTGGGATTTGAACCAACGACCTCCGGTTTAACGTGCCGGCGCTCTACCAACTGAGCTATCTAGCCCTATGTTGGCGGTCTCCCTATTTTGTCAATATCTTTGTTCGGGGGGTGCCAGTCAGAAAGCCATTCAACCGCAAACTGCCGTGTAGCCAGGGATCACACCCATACGATACAACCTGGGAAGCGGCAGCCGGGGATCACCTTAAGGGGATGCGACTTTTTTATATATATCATATAATTCAAGTAATGGACCACAAGGGAAACTGACTGGGTAAATATTAAATGATTTTGGGTTGAACAAAGAAAAATTGACTAGAGTGGGATTTGAACCAACGACCTCCGGTTTAACGTGCCGGCGCTCTACCAACTGAGCTATCTAGCCCTATGTTGGCGGTCTCCTATTTTGTCAATATCTTTGTTCGGGGGGTGCCAGTCAGAAAGCCATTCAACCGCAAACTGCCGTGTAGCCAGGGATCACACCCATACGATACAACCTGGGAAGCGGCAGCCGGGGATCACCTTAAGGGGATGCGACTTTTTTATATATCATATAATTCAAGTAATGGACCACAAGGGAAACTGACTGGGTAAATATTAAATGATTTTGGGTTGAACAAAGAAAAATTGACTAGAGTGGGATTTGAACCAACGACCTCCGGTTTAACGTGCCGGCGCTCTACCAACTGAGCTATCTAGCCCTATGTTGGCGGTCTCCCTATTTTGTCAATATCTTTGTTCGGGGGGGTGCCAGTCAGAAAGCCATTCAACCGCAAACTGCCGTGTATTAATATATATATATGAATTATACTTGAATTATATGATATATAAAAAAAAGTCGCATCCCCTTAAGGTGATCCCCGGCTGCCGCTTCCCAGGTTGTATCGTATGGGTGTGATCCCTGGCTACACGGCAGTTTGCGGTTGTATGGCTTTCTGACTGGCACCCCCCGAACAAAGATATTGACAAAATAGGGAGACCGCCAACATAGGGCTAGATAGCTCAGTTGGTAGAGCGCCGGCACGTTAAACCGGAGGTCGTTGGTTCAAATCCCACTCTAGTCAATTTTTCTTTGTTCAACCCAAAATCATTTAATATTTACCCAGTCAGTTTCTTGTGGTCCATTACTTGAATTATATGATATATAAAAAGTCGCAAACCCTTAAGTTGATCCCCGGCTGCCGCTTCCCAGGTTGTATCGTATGGGTGTGATCCCTGGCTACACGGCAGTTTGCGGTTGTATGGCTTTCTGACTGGCACCCCCGAACAAAGATATTGACAAAATAGGGAGACCGCCAACATAGGGCTAGATAGCTCAGTTGGTAGAGCGCCGGCACGTTAAACCGGAGGTCGTTGGTTCAAATCCCACTCTAGTCAATTTTTCTTTGTTCAACCCAAAAATCATATATATATATATATGTATATATAGAAGCACCTGGGTGACATCCTAGTCAGGGCCAAACTTCCCCCAGGTACAGTCCGAACAGAACCCTCAACAGAAATACTGGGCTGTCACAAATGTACCCGTTCCAAATGTAGAACGTGTCTGTACATCAAGCCCTCACTTAAGATAAAGAGTCATATCACTGGCTCTTCATACAACATCAAGACCGACTCCCAATGTAGCACACCTAATGTAGTCTATGTCATATCATGTAAGAGATGTGGGCTACAATATGTGGGAGAGACTAAGACCAAACTCAGTCTTCGCTTTGCGAATCATGTCTCTTCCATAAAGACCAAGAAACCGTACCCAGTCTCTATCCACTTCAACAGCCCCAACCATAGTGTCAAGGATGTTGAACTTCTGGTGATTGAAGCTTGCAATGGTGATGACACACACCGCAAGCATAGAGAATCACACTGGATTCACCAACTCAAGACAGTCCAACCCTTTGGACTAAACATAAACACTGGTGTTAAATAACTTCCCATCACCCTCCACTTCACTCCTCTGCCTGATAATTCATTTGTTGTATATATTCTGTAAATAAAGTATAAATAAACACATTTTTTTCTGTCAATAATTTGTTTTTTTATAAATTTCCTACTATAAATATCTCATGTAGTAACAGTAACCTTTTTTTCCACAGGTCCCTCACACCTATTTTTAATATCATCCTACCTTTGATCTTGCCATTCTTTAATTGACCATTGTTAGTTGCATCATGATGCAACTTGCTCTCCAATCCTACCCTTTCATGTTTCCCTGTATTGTTATCGAACAATGCATTTACCACTTTTATGGTCCAGAAATCCATCCTTTCATACTATACATCCTTTGTCCTCACCACTTTACTCCTATTGGTTCATAGCCACCAATTGTTTCTGAAATAGAAACTTTGATTGGCTATAATTTTCCCGCTTCTTTCTGGATCCTTCCCTTAATCCCTTTCCCCTCTCTTTTGCTATAAATGGATATGTATTTGTTTGTACTTGTTTTATGCCTCTGAAGAAGGTCCGGTCTGGATCGAAAGCTAAGGCCATCTACCCTACTTATTATATATGTATATAAATATAATGGGTGTGATCCCTGGCTACACGGCAGCTTGCGGTTGAATGGCTTTCTGACTGGCACCCCCCGAACAAAGATATTGACAAAATAGGGAGACCGCCAACATAGGGCTAGATAGCTCAGTTGGTAGAGCGCCGGCACGTTAAACCGGAGGTCGTTGGTTCAAATCCCACTCTAGTCAATTTTTCTTTGTTCAACCCAAAATCCTTTAATATTTACCCAGTCAGTTTCCCTTGTGGTCCATTACTTGAATTATATGATATATAAAAAAAAGTCGCATCCCCTTAAGGTGATCCCCGGCTGCCGCTTCCCAGGTTGTATCGTATGGGTGTGATCCCTGGCTACACGGCAGTTTGCGGTTGAATGGCTTTCTGACTGGCACCCCCGAACAAAGATATTGACAAAATAGGAGACCGCCAACTTAGGGCTAGATAGATCAGTTGGTAGCGCGCCGGCACGTTAAACCGGAGGTCGTTGTTTCAAATGCACATCTTGTCAATTTTTCTTTGTTCAAGCCAACATCATATATATATATATATATATATATATAATGATTTTGGGTTGAACAAAGAAAAATTGACTAGAGTGTATATATATATATATATATATATATATATATATATATATACAATGATTTTGGGTTGAACAAAGAAAAATTGACTAGAGTAGCGCCGGCACGTTAAACCGGTGTTCGTTGGTTCAAATCCCACTCTAGTCAATTTTTTTTTTTTCAACCCAAAATCATTTTATATATATATATATATATATATATTATTTTGGGTTGAACAAAGAAAAATTGACTAGAGTGGGATTTGAACCAACGACCTCCGGTTTAACGTGCCGGCGCTCTACCAACTGAGCTATCTAGCCCTATGTTGGCGGTCTCCTATTTTGTCAATATCTTTGTTCGGGGGTGCCAGTCAGAAAGCCATTCAACCGCAAACTGCCGTGTAGCCAGGATCACACCCATACGATACAACCTGGGAAGCGGCAGCCGGGGATCACCTTAAGGGGATGCGACTTTTTTATATATCATATAATTCAAGTAATGGACCACAAGGGAAACTGACTGGGTAAATAGTAAATGATTTTGGGTTGAACAAAGAAAAATTGACTAGAGTGGGATTTGAACCAACGACCTCCGGTTTAACGTGCCGGCGCTCTACCAACTGAGCTATATATATATATATATATATATATAATGATTTTTGGGTTGAACAAAGAAAAATTGACTAGAGTGGGATTTGAACAAACGACCTCCGGTTTAACGTGCCTGCGATCTTGAAAGTTTGATATCTAGCCCTATGTTGGCTGTCTCCCTATTTTGTCAATATCTTTGTTCGGGGGGTGCCAGTCAGAAAGCCATTCAACCGCAAACTGCCGTGTAGCCAGGGATCACACCCATACGATACAACCTGGGAAGCGGCAGCCGGGGATCACCTTAAGGGGATGCGACTTTTTTTATATATCATATATCAAGTAATGGACCACAAGGGAAACTGACTGGGTAAATATTAAATGATTTTGGGTTGAACAAAGAAAAATTGACTAGAGTGGGATTTGAACCAACGACCTCCGGTTTAACGTGCCGGCGCTCTACCAACTGAGCTATCTAGCCCTATGTTGGCGGTCTCCCTATTTTGTCAATATCTTTGTTCGGGGGGTGCCAGTCAGAAAGCCATTCAACCGCAAACTGCCGTGTAGCCAGGGATCACACCCATACGATACAACCTGGGAAGCGGCAGCCGGGGATCACCTTAAGGAGATGCGACTTTTTTTTATATATCATATATCAAGTAATGGACCACAAGGGAAACTGACTGGGTAAATATTAAATGATTTTGGGTTGAACAAAGAAAAATTGACTAGAGTGGGATTTGAACCAACGACCTCCGGTTTAACGTGCCGGCGCTCTACCAACTGAGCTATCTAGCCCTATGTTGGCGGTCTCCTATTTTGTCAATATCTTTGTTCGGGGGGTGCCAGTCAGAAAGCCATTCAACCGCAAACTGCCGTGTAGCCAGGGATCACACCCATATATATATATATATATATATATATATATATATATATATATATATAATGGACCACAAGGGAAACTGACTGGATAAATATTAAATGATTTTGGGTTGAACAAAGAAAAATTGACTAGAGTGGGATTTGAACCAACGACCTCCGGTTTAACGTGCCGGCGCTCTACCAACTGAGCTATCTAGCCCTATGTTGGCGGTCGCCCTATTTTGTCAATATCTTTGTTCGGGGGGTGCCAGTCAGAAAGCCATTCAACCGCAAACTGCCGTGTAGCCAGGGATCACACCCATACGATACAACCTGGGAAGCGGCAGCCGGGGATCACCTTAAGGGGATGCGACTTTTTTTTATATATCATATATCAAGTAATGGACCACAAGGGAAACTGACTGGATAAATATTAAATGATTTTGGGTTGAACAAAGAAAAATTGACTAGAGTGGGATTTGAACCAACGACCTCCGGTTTAACGTGCCGGCGCTCTACCAACTGAGCTATCTAGCCCTATGTTGGCGGTCTCCCTATTTTGTCAATATCTTTGTTCGGGGGGTGCCAGTCAGAAAGCCATTCAACCGCAAACTGCCGTGTAGCCAGGGATCACACCCATACGATACAACCTGGGAAGCGGCAGCCGGGGATCACCTTAAGGGGATGCAACTTTTTTTTATATATCATATAATTCAAGTAATGGACCACAAGGGAAACTGACTGGGTAAATATTAAATGATTTTGGGTTGAACAAAGAAAAATTGACTAGAGTGGGATTTGAACCAACGACCTCCGGTTTAACGTGCCGGCGCTCTACCAACTGAGCTATCTAGCCCTATGTAGGCGGTCTTCCTATTTTGTCAATATCTTTGTTCGGGGGGTGCCAGTCAGAAAGCCATTCAACCGCAAACTGCCGTGTAGCCAGGGATCACACCCATACGATACAACCTGGGAAGCGGCAGCCGGGGATCACCTTAAGGGGATGCAACTTTTTTATATATCATATAATTCAAGTAATGGACCACAAGGGAAACTGACTGGGTAAATATTAAATGATTTTGGGTTGAACAAAGAAAAATTGACTAGAGTGGGATTTGAACCAACGACCTCCGGTTTAACGTGCCGGCGCTCTACCAACTGAGCTATCTAGCCCTATGTTGGCGGTCTCCCTATTTTGTCAATATCTTTGTTCGGGGGGTGCCAGTCAGAAAGCCATTCAACCGCAAACTGCCGTGTAGCCAGGGATCACACCCATACGATACAACCTGGGAAGCGACAGCCGGGGATCACCTTAAGGGGATGCAACTTTTTTTTATATATCATATAATTCAAGTAATGGACAAAAAGGGAAACTGACTGTGTAAATATTAAATGATTTTGGTTTGAACAAAGAAAAATTGACTAGAGTGGGATTTGAACCAACGACCTCCGGTTTAACGTGCCGGCGCTCTACCAACTGAGCTATCTAGCAATATGTTGTCGGTCTCCTATTTTGTCAATATCTTTGTTCGGGGGGTGCCAGTCAGAAAGCCATTCAACCGCAAACTGCCGTGTAGCCAGGGATCACACCCATACGATACAACCTGGGAAGCGGCAGCCGGGGATCACCTTAAGGGGATGCAACCTTAAGATATAACGAATATAATTCAAGTAATGGACCACAAGGGAAACTGACTGGGTAAATATTAAATGATTTTGGGTTGAACAAAGAAAAATTGACTAGAGTGGGATTTGAACCAACGACCTCCGGTTTAACGTGCCGGCGCTCTACCAACTGAGCTATCTAGCCCTATGTTGGCGGTCTCCCTATTTTGTCAATATCTTTGTTCGGGGGGTGCCAGTCAGAAAGCCATTCAACCGCAAACTGCCGTGTAGCCAGGGATCACACCCATACGATACAACCTGGGAAGCGGCAGCCGGGGATCACCTTAAGGGGATGCAACTTTTTTTTATACATCATATAATTCAAGTAATGGACCACAAGGGAAACTGACTGGGTAAATATTAAATGATTTTGGGTTGAACAAAGAAAAATTGACTAGAGTGGGATTTGAACCAACGACCTCCGGTTTAACGTGCCGGCGCTCTACCAACTGAGCTATCTAGCCCTATGTTGGCGGTCTCCTATTTTGTCAATATCTTTGTTCGGGGGTGCCAGTCAGAAAGCCATTCAACCGCAAACTGCCGTGTAGCCAGGATCACACCCATACGATACAACCTGGGAATCGGCAGCCGGGGATCACATTAAGGGGATGCTACTTTTTATATATCATATAATTCAAGTAATGGACCACAAGGAAACTGACTGGGTAAATATTAAATGATTTTGGGTTGAACAAAGAAAAATTGACTAGAGTGGGATTTGAACCAACGACCTCCGGTTTAACGTGCCGGCGCTCTACCAACTGAGCTATCTAGCCCTATGTTGGCGGTCTCCCTATTTTGTCAATATCTTTGTTCGGGGGGTGCCAGTCAGAAAGCCATTCAACCGCAAACTGCCGTGTAGCCAGGGATCACACCCATACGATACAACCTGGGAAGCGGCAGCCGGGGATCACCTTAAGGGGATGCAACTTTTTTGTATATATCATATAATTCAAGTAATGGACCACAAGGGAAACTGACTGGGTAAATATTAAATGATTTTGGGTTGAACAAAGAAAA
This sequence comes from Plazaster borealis, assembly GCA_021014325.1. Lineage (NCBI taxonomy): Eukaryota > Metazoa > Echinodermata > Asteroidea > Forcipulatida > Labidiasteridae > Plazaster > Plazaster borealis. Next base: position 31,960,697 of record CM037474.1, on the reverse strand, counting down.
ATTGACTAGAGTGGGATTTGAACCAACGACCTCCGGTTTAACGTGCCGGCGCTCTACCAACTGAGCTATCTAGCCCTATGTTGGCGGTCTCCCTATTTTGTCAATATCTTTGTTCGGGGGGTGCCAGTCAGAAAGCCATTCAACCGCAAACTGCCGTGTAGCCAGGGATCACACCCATACGATACAACCTGGGAAGCGGCAGCCGGGGATCACCTTAAGGGGATGCAACTTTTTTTTATATCATATAATTCAAGTAATGGACCACAAGGAAACTGACTGGGTAAATATTAAATGATTTTGGGTTGAACAAAGAAAAATTGACTAGAGTGGGATTTGAACCAACGACCTCCGGTTTAACGTGCCGGCGCTCTACCAACTGAGCTATCTAGCCCTATGTTGGCGGTCTTTCTATTTTGTCAATATCTTTGTTCGGGGGGTGCCAGTCAGAAAGCCATTCAACCGCAAACTGCCGTGTAGCCAGGGATCACACCCATACGATACAACCTGGGAAGCGGCAGCCGGGGATCACCTTAAGGGGATGCAACTTTTTGTTATATATCATATAATTCAAGTAATGGACCACAAGGGAAACTGACTGGGTAAATATTAAATGATTTTGGGTTGAACAAAGAAAAATTGACTAGAGTGGGATTTGAACCAACGACCTCCGGTTTAACGTGCCGGCGCTCTACCAACTGAGCTATCTAGCCCTATGTTGGCGGTCTCCCTATTTTGTCAATATCTTTGTTCGGGGGGTGCCAGTCAGAAAGCCATTCAACCGCAAACTGCCGTGTAGCCAGGGATCACACCCATACGATACAACCTGGGAAGCGGCAGCCGGGGATCACCTTAAGGGGATGCAACTTTTTTGTATATATCATATAATTCAAGTAATGGACCACAAGGGAAACTGACTGGGTAAATATTAAATGATTTTGGGTTGAACAAAGAAAAATTGACTAGAGTGGGATTTGAACCAACGACCTCCGGTTTAACGTGCCGGTATATATATATATATGCATTTGTTATATTTATAACAAACTATTCAAATGCTAATGTAATTTTTAAAATGATTAACAGTAGATCAATTCTGCTTTCTGGGCTGCCAAATCCTGGGTAAGAACACATTTCTCCCACAATGAATTACTACGATACTTTGCGACTATTTCTGCTTCCTTGTACCATACATCCACTTGGTGAACCTAGCTTTCTATCTCATTAACATTGTGTTACCTTGATTAGCAGTCTGACTTTACCTAGTTTTGGTTTATTGAACCAACTATCAACCCAATGACTTGACAAAAATCTAATTTGCTGAATGCCAATAATCTCAAGTGACAGAACTATGTCAATCTTTCCAGAGGGCTTACTCTTCCTAAATCTCCACTTTCTTCTACCGCCCATCAACCCAGCGACTTGGCGTATCTCTAGGTTGGTATCTTGCTGAATGCCAATGACCATCAGGGACTGTGTGTCACAAAGCTGTGTTAAACAAAAAAGGATTCCTAATAAAAATGTGGGGTAACACATAAAGTGGCACACTTTATTAAATAACTACATGGGTGACAGTCAAGTTTATTGTTATCTGTTTGGAACAAAATGATCTGTGGGTGAAGGTGTAAATTTCAACATATAAATTTGTTGTGTGCATGTACAATTTTGACGGGGTCTAAACAAAAAAATAGGAATGCATTTAATGGCGTCTGCAGTCATTTGTTAAATTGCACTGCTGCAGAAGGTTTCAAACAACTGTTTAAAGTATCTGAAACTTTGTGCAGGTAAAACTTGTTTTTTCATGTTAAGTTCGACGATTCTGTTTATTTTAAATATTTGAATTATCAATACAGACACCGCGTATTTTCAAAACGGAAACAGAACAAGGACTTATGGAAATTGCAACATGGGTTTTTATAAATTTGTTAAAGGCACCTGGAAATAGTTTTTTTTTATAGAAGAGTATATGTATATTAACAATAAAACAATTTTTCGAGTAATTGTTTGTCACGATTTATATGTAAACAAAAAATGATAAAGTTGTTTGAGGGTGACTCCGCCCATCCCTTTTTGTGACGTCAATCGAGGCAGACTTCGCCGCGATCGAACATCGACCCCCCTCGAACTTGCCTGCATTTACGTGCAAGTAGTGAGCTTGTACGTTTCGTTTGGTTATCCAAAAAAAAGGGATTTTGTGTGCATTTTTCCAGGTGTATTGCTGCTGTATGCAGCAAAACGACTAAAGATGGGGTCAGTTAGAATTGTTTTCCTGCAGATCCCAAATATAGGCAGTTACGGGCATCGAAAGTCAGGCTAACGAGGGCAAAGTGGTCCGCTCCGACATCGTTTTCAGCGCTGCAGCGAACATGTTTCTGGTGTTCGGATCAACTTGAGCTGTATGCCGCGCCGCGGCGCGCCGATCCGTTGTCATCACGGGGCCGCTAAAATACCTCGTATTATCCGTGTTCTCGTTATGACCGTGCTCGTATCTTCCGTTTTTTAAGACATAGAAACGCGCATGGGACAGTTCGGGACCGGTGAAAAACCTCGTATAAACGTCGACTGTACACAGCTGTCCTAAGACTGCATAGGTTGACGTCCGAATACGAAAATGCATCATACTGATCAGGTACCCAGACGTAATGTACAGGGCCAGACTACACATTTTCTCTTCCAATATCCCGCGCCTCGATTGACGTCACGAACAGCGCCATGTAAACGGGGGCCTATTCTTAAATTTGTAATTAAAAAAACCCCACAATTTTTAAACCTTAGTTAATTGTGTATTCACATTCCACTCACAACAATGTATATATTAACGACAAATGCTTTATTTTGACAAAATACCACTGCCAGGTGCCTTTAAATGAAAAAAGGGCACTTCTCAAAATTTGCTTTAGCTGTCAATTTTGTAATTCTTGATTTGCATGTGTGCTAACAACAATGCCAAATCTAAACTTTCATATAATAACCAGTGTAGTATCTTGCCTGCCAGGAACTGTCAAATAATGCATAACTTAGCGTCAACCGTTTTGTAACAAAGGATGCACAAGGTGTTCTAAAAGCCTTGAACCTCGCTGATGTTAATGTACAATAAACTCTGTCCATGAAGAATACCATAAAACTAAATAAACCATGGGTTGATGGTCAGCACCATTGATACAAACTCATACCTTAATGCCTCTCTTAGTGACAATATGCTGATTATTTGCTTGGATGTTTAGTTTTTCTTGGAGTAATTCTTTCAAGTCAGAGATGGTGGTGGATGGATGAAGTTGCAGACAGAGAATCTTTACTTGATTGGAAATAAATATCTGGATAAGACGTTCTTTACTCTCTCTGAAACCAAAAGAAAAACAAAATACATTTTGTTTAAACATAACACTCAATTATTAATCCCCTCACATCAAAGTCCAAGCAAAAGCACAGGGGTAACAACAACAACAGCAACAACAACAACAACAACAGTTGGCAACAATTTAGGCCTGGCAATAAAGAAACATGATTCGCATGCTCAACACTGCTGTATGAATGACTCGAAACAATGACCCTGTTTTGGGGGTCTGTTTTCAACTAACATTGTCAGGAGATTATAGCTTTAAAATGTCAGAAAAATTGAATGTATGCTCACAAATCTGACCAGCAGCCGATTTCACGAAAGTAGTGCGTATCTTGCGCCATGTCGTAAAGTTACGCCAATGTGTAAATGTTGCGTAATGCGCCACTTCCTTAAGTTGCATTTCACGAAACTTGACTTAGCTGCGCAACTTAAATCTACCTTTCCAACGACTGTTGCCTGAATCCGATGGGAAAAATGCAACAAAGCGGCCATTTTAAATCGCGATCTTTTTTAGCACACGGCGACAACAACATCAGTCTAGTGAAGTGTCAACGGAAGTGTTCGGATAAGATGGCTCAACTTGGACCACTAACTACTTTTATTTGGACACGTAAGTTTGTAAGAATTTATCGAAATGACTAGTTAAAGGGGTCAATGATTGTCACAACGATTTACAAAAAAGGGTAATCTAGTGACATACGCATCAAATGAACTCAAATAAATTGACAGGATGAACACAATTCTTATACTTGAAATAAACACAGTTCTTTAATACTATAAGGGGAATTATAATTTACAGTAATTTACAAAAAAAATATAGTACAGTTTGTTAGGTCGTAACCTCACGGGGTGTTTTCTTATGCCCTGCTTAGCTGAGGAAACCACTAAATCAATTAAATCACTTTAAAAATACAACTTTCCTTTTAGATAACGTAAGGGTGCTTCTTTCAAGCCTTGGTTGAAACAATGAACAATTATAAATCACAACTTCTCTTGTTCACGTTTAACTCAAAGGTACAAATTATTTACAATGCTCTTAGATTTAACTCAAGGGTTCGTCCACTCGATTAAATCAATAATTCAGAGCCCATCTTTGGCTAGTTCGCATAAAATCCATATAACAAAATTAATAGCAAATAAACCCGTGTTTTCGGTTGCCACGACTCTTGTCTCTTGCCTGCTCGGCGACTTCGACAGTCCGTCCTTCAAGTGTACGGCCTTAGGTCTAGCCCCATGAAGTCGGTCGATGGTTGACTGAACTCTTCGTCACCAAGGGTTGGGCGTCGTGCGTCCATTAAAACCGGGTTTTGGTGGCCATGATATTCACGGTGTAGGAGGGCACGGTTCCAGGCTGTGGGCGCCGGTGGAAATCGGTCACTGAAGACTTTCCAAAAAACACAAAATTCCGCCGTGGACTTTCTGTCTCACGGAAACTCTTTACGGTGGAGTCTGCCCTATAACCTGCGAGGGCTGAACCCACTCGCCGGGTGGTTACAGTCGACTCACTCTCACTCACTCTCTCAATCTCTACCGTTCCAAGCGACCCTGCTCGGTCGGAGTCATCGTCGATCCTACCCTACATTACTATATCCCTACCCACGAAACCTTCCCACGATTGCCACACCTACATTCCACATACCATGTTCATAATGTGCCCATTCACAAAACCCAAACTAAATATCATGACCAAATAAGGAATTCTTTGAACCTCGACCCCGGAACAAAAACGAACTTTTACTACGCGTGACACAATACAACTTAAAACGGACCATGGGCTGCTTGACTTACTATCCGCGAACTGAAAAGACTACAGAATTCCGCGCGACAAAACTAAACAATTTACTAAATTCCACAAAATGTAAACACTTTGACAATGATTAATAGTATCAAACACTCGCTGCTTTTCACGTTATTTTTAACAAAAAAATGTTGAAAATTTGCAAACACTGCGACGAAAGGACGATCTTGACTGTGTACGAGTGCGGACATGTCGTATCTAATTCTAACTCCATGTTTGTATCAAACTCAACAATTTTACCTTGTGTAATACTGTGGCTTTCGTTGACTTTTAGCCGTTGATTTTGTTTGAAGTATAACGCAATGACACCATGTATAACGTGCATAAACATACACATACATGTACCAATTGTTTGCTATCACTGTACACGTAGTACGTAGTACTAGAGTAGATGTACTACTAGTATACTAGCTAGCTAGCTAGCTCAAAATGGTACATTTTGGAACTTCGGCAGCTCAATATTCTCATGTAGTAGATGTCGACGATTGTTATTGCAAAATTTCAACCATGGTGGAGTTTTTTGTCAAATGGTTTAATAATTGAGTGTTATGTTGCTGTCACTTTGTGGCCAATTGTTTTCCCCCCTTATTGTATGTTTCCTTGCTCTCGATAACTTCGATTAATTAATTAATTATTATTTTGTGTGTGTGTGAAATTGCTGGTTTGAAAATGGGGTTTAGTTATAACAAACCCAATCATAACCCACCATATCCCACACTAATTTTTCAACTAGTATCCACTGACATCATCACCTTTTTAAAGGATTTTTTGTTTATCTTTTCATTTCATATTAAGATTAAGCTATACTTCAAAAACGCAAGAGAGGAACCCATAGCAAACTGAATTCATGTCACCAACAGTACCCAAATATGAAGAGTATTCAAGTCGGATTTGATACCACAGGACCAGTGTCTTCTGGTTTGGTTTTCCTTCAAAATACTCCATGAAAGAGTTTTGACTTCCATCATATCAGAGGAGAGGAACATTATTTATTCATTTATTCATGAGGTGTGAAGAGGAAATATTTCTATTTTTATATCTCAATACTTATATCATTTTTTATCTTCAGTACACTAAATAATTGCATTTTTTTAAACATTAAACCAATAAAAGGGTGATTAATGTTGTTGCCAAAAATAAACAAAACTTGTTAATACTCTTTTCTGAAAACTCAATACAAATAATAGGTTCTACTTGCAATTAGTATTTTGTTTCCCTGTATTACTCAGGCACGTAAAAACCGGGGGCGGGCGCACTGGCCCCGCTGAAAACATGCTGAAAATATGAGGGGGGGCCGGACCCCCCTAAAAAAATATTGTCCAGATGATAAATTGGCTTGTTCATATGTTCTGAGGGAATAGTACTGCAGTCTGTAGGCCATTTAATCAGATCACATTGACAAAGTGGCTATTTGAATAGATTTGCTTACGGAATCCTGAAGTTTCTTCGTCGGTGGCTTCCGCCCATGCAACAGACGCAAATTGAACACGTGCGCCGAAACGCCCGGCCCGCGATTTTTTTTTCCAGCGCGGTAAAGGCCAAAATTTGCATACCTAGCTCCTATATTGGCTAGGGTCCGTAGGCATAAGCTTCATTAAAATATCAAATAGCTGCTGCACAGAATCGCTCATCACACATCACTTTTGCAAGCCCAGTTTGCTACAGTCTAGCAGCAGAATGTACGCGTCTTAGTTTTACAGTCGAAAGTCAATTTATTTGTCGGTTGGTTTGCCATGGGTGTAGAGGTCTCTGGTTGCTGTAAATTTAGACAAGTTAAATCAAACCGGAACGGTTTGAAGATGATACAAAATACCCAAGCCCATTTTGGCTAATTGCTGCCTTGTCCAACATGACTTGCAAAATGATATACTGGCTGTCGCATTATTATTATTATTATTAGTTTATAACTAAACAGGGTCTTTGGTATTCTTATAATGGCAAATTATTAATTAGAGAAAAAAAAGAAACACAACACACGATGTAAATGAGAAAATAACGATGTTTACACAAGTCCCTTGAAACAATCCAAAACGAGGAGAGTCAGGATAACAATAATCTTAAAGGAAAATTTAGGAGATTTTCATGGGTTTCTTGGGGGGGGGGGGTTCTAGATTTAAAAATGATGTCACAGAGAAAATAATATATAAGATCAGTGACATATCATTTCCTAGAAGGTCGGATGAGGTAATGGTCAGTACTGGGGGACCTCGAGGTCATAGTCATGGTCTAAGCTGTGTTGTGTGTTTGCTGAGAAATGAGAGTGAACCTTGAAATGACGGAGTATGGGGCACCTGTTGACATAGTGATTATTGGGGGAATAGTGACTTTTTGTAGGAAATCAGCCTTATTAAAGGCACTGAACACGTTTGGAAATTGTTAAAGACCAGTGTTCTCACTTGGTGTATCCCAACATATGTTTAGCACGTCCAAAAGCAAAGAATTCACGATGCACTGCATGCGCGTGCACGTTATGTAACATGTACATTGTATAGAGCTTCCCAACTTGAATAATTCAGCATCATCCAGCCAATGGGAATCAAAAATGCAAATAATGGCCTTTACCGCGCTGTGAAAAAAAAATTCGCGCCCGGCCCAATTTTTTTAAAAATTTGTACCACACAGTATGTGTATGGGGTCAACAGTGAAGGGATCCTAGGAGGCGCCCATTCCTTATGCGTGTATAAAAAAAGCCAGCGTGGGATTAACATTTTCTAGGAGTCCTTCGTTGATGTTACAGGAAATTTTCCTGTAAAATTAGACGATTGATATTGATCAAAAGTGCTCTTTTCCTCTGTATTTAGGCACACGGGAGCTTGATTTTTCGACCCCAAAATACCAAAAGCTCAGAGCTTCGCCCCTGGACCCCACCAGGGGGCCGTGAGGCCAGCCCCTGGACCCCAACCCTGAAATTTATTTGAGCCATAAATGGAGAAGCCTGTGTGCGCTGTTATGACCCCCGGTTCAAAAAATCCTGGGTCCGCGCATGCTCATTTCTTAAAAAAGAGAGCATCGAACAGTATTTTAGCATCAATATTTCGAGGGATGTTTCTACCATCATCAACTTTACACCGTGTCAGTTTTATTTTTAACTTCATGTTTTACATCGCGGATTTTAACTGTTCAAGGAGTTCCGTGTGTAATTCTCAGAGTCATCCAAAAGTTATTTTCCCAGCAAACAGGAAGATTGTTTCAAAGACTTAGTTTGGTTAATGAAATCAAACTGAGGGCCCCAAAGTATGGGATTATATTCAAAGATGACTAATAAGCTTGTTAGTTTTAAATAATTCAGTTATAACTATGAGTTAGAAAACCCACAAATCAAAAATATGTTTACCAATATCACAAGTAAGTTTGACCATTTCCAGGGGCCTACACCCTTTTTACAACAGCAAATCCTGTCAACTTAATAAAACAAAATAAAAACCATTTTCTTCAAATATTTTGTAAAATTCTTTTGAAATATTTTAAAGACAAACTTTGTAATTCCCATTACTAACATTTCATTATTATTATTATTATTATTATTATTATTTTTTTTTTTTGGGGGGGGCGTTGAATTTGTTGTTTTTCTGTTGGTTTCTGAACAATAACAAGTATTAAACTAAACAAATCTTACTCCAATAAATATAATTGCATTTAAACAGTTTTCTTTGAACTTGTCTTTTTTTTGTGTAATTGAATTTGTTACTTTTATTTAGATGTGGAAGGAAAATTAAAATGTTTATAAGTGGAATGGAAAATTCTTTTAAATAAATTAATTTAAATTAATTTATTTTAACTTGTCTTTTTTGTATGCAATTTTGGAGGTAAAATAAAGTTTATGAGTGAAATGAAACAAAAATACTAGGATTGATTTATTGAATGATAAGCACGGGGAGAGAGGTGATTTGTGTATCGGAACCGATGCATTCATGATTAGCAAAATAATTAGAGACTAAGTTGTTTTCTGAAAATGTATTACAACCAACGAACGCCGGTTTTAATGACCCCCAAAATCGTGGCCGATTTAAACGTTTATTTTCTCCAAAATAACGGTTGTTTTTTATTGTAAACTTACTTGTAAACCAATTGCTGATGAACGTGTTTTTTGTTTTGTTTCCGCTAAAGGAAATACAGAATGCAACATATTTCGATACACACTGAAATAACGTCCCTGCCAAGGGATAGTGCAACCTACCCCGGCAAAACACGTTGTGCCGTTGGTCGTTTATTAACGTGCGCAATAAAATACTGACTTACGCAATCAAAATCGAGTGCGTAAGTTGCGCCATTTTTGTGGCGCAACTTTCAGCCTTGCGCCACTTTCAGACGTGGCATAACTTTCGTGAAATCGATCAAAACTTAGTGGCGCAACTTACGCAACAAACGTTGCGCAAGTGGATTTACGCCATGGCGTAAAGTTTCGTGAAATCGGCTGCTGGACATTTTTGACCCAGTCCAATGGCCTCAAATCCTCCATTGTGTCGCTGTTTCGTTATTTAAATATGCTGCACTTTACCTGCCATTAGAGGCTGCAATATCTTGACCAACTTCCAACTGCTTCTTGGTGTCCACTGGTTCAGATCTTCCTGCATGATTGGACTTTGTTACAAATGAGGATCTAGACGCCATTTTCTTTGAACTATTTTTCTTGTTGGTCACCACCTTGACTGATGAGTGGTTGCATCCAGAACAGTTTGCAAAGACCTCAGAGATTCCTAATCATAGGGGAAAAGTCAAATTGGTCAAATGTTCTGTTACTTGTTTTCAATTTGACTTTTGAAGAGCACTATTTCGGGGCTTGTGATTATGGGGCGCCGTTTGTCAATTAATTGTTTAGCGTTTTTTTTGACATGTTTTAACCATGGTTTGTAACAATTGGATGTAAACCATAGAAATTGCTGTCAATTTTTTTTGTGGTTTACATACCATGAATATACAATCAAAGCTTATAAATTATGGTTTATAAACCATGTAAAACTGAAGCCTCACAAAACATGGTTTATAAACCATGATTTGTAAACCATGAAATTGTAAGCACCTTAAAAACATGGTTTATAAACCATGAAATTTTAAGCACGTTTCAAAACATGGTTTATAAACCAAGAAATTTTAAGCACCTTCAAAACGTGGTTTATAAACCATGATTTTTCTAGCATCATGATTTACAAATCATGGTTTATAAACCATGAAAATTTGAACACCTTCAAAACATGGTTTATAAACCATGATTTGTAAACCATGAATTTTTAAGCACCTTAAAAACATGGTTTATAAACCATGAAATTTTAAGCACCTTAAAAACATGGTTTATAAACCATGAAATTTTAAGCACGTTTCAAAACATGGTTTATAAACCAAGAAATTTTAAGCACCTTCAAAACATGGTTTATAAACCATGAATTTTCCAGCATCATGGTTTACAAATCATGGTTTATAAACCATGAAAATTTAAACACCTTCAAAACATGGTTTAAAAACCATGAAAATTTAAACACCATCAAAACATGGTTTATAAACCATGAAAATTATAGCACCTTAAAAACATGGTTTACAAATCATGAATTATAAACCATAAAAACCGTGTGTTCAAAAATCATGGTTTATAAACCATAAAAAACCGTGTGTTCAAAAATCATGGTTTATAAACCATAAAAAAACGTGTGTTCACACGTAAACCATGAAAATTTGAACACCCATATGTGATTCTGCTAATAATAGAGTTGTTTTTTGGTACGCTCTTTTTGCCGTAATTCGTTCAAATGGTATTATTTGAACGAACTGTTTGGGCTAATAATATATTTTTTAAGATAGTGTCGTCTTTTTTTTTCTCTTCTGAAAACGTGTCATACACAATCGAAACCCCATTAAGTCCAATCCATAGTGACTTTCCGTTAAACAGATGTAGTTCTGCACTGGACATCCTCTGTGTGTAGGAAGTCCAGTGAGTGAGCCCCGACCTGTCCTAAAATGGGGTCAACTCAATTGTACATATATTTACGATAACCCAAACCCTCCTCCAAAAAGGTACCGTATAATGTTTGTACAAGCAATCGGGTCTAAGCATAGAGAAGGACAAAGGAAAAGCATCTCCCGAGTACTTATTATTGACAACGTATCAAAGCAACTTGATTGTACTACAGCTTAATAACTGGATTTATTCACACGCACAGATTGTGAATTGTTACACAGGGGAGATTTTGTAGTATAGGCAAGGAACCGGATGCCGGAACACGGCAAACCGGCTGAACAGACACACACATCAGCAGGTACATTACGAAATAAATTTGTGAGACCATCGTCCCAAAAACACTTTTGGACTTCCACGTCCACCAAACGCTACAATCGTCCCAAATTAAATATGGACTACCACACCCATCAACACGAAGTGTGGCCACACCGAAGGGCAGCTGCATGCCTACCTTAATTTATATTTGGAACTATTTGTCCATACCCAAATGAAACACTGTGTACCAACACAACAATACATGAAACACCGGGCATACCCGAACCCAAAGGTCACACCGACCTACCGGAACCAAAAAGGTCACACCGACACACCGGAACCAAAAAGGTCACACTGACACACCAAGTTCAAGGGTCACACCAGCACACCGAGACCCAAAGGTCCCATCGGCACCCATGAACCCAATTACAGGTCATCCACCAGACCTCCAGTTGATACATTATTATAACAAACAATTAGAAAAAAAACCCAGAATGTATCAACAGAATGTATCAACATAAACTTTAACCTAACACTTGTAATTATTCCCTGACGTCCGGGGAATAAGACCGTAGCCCCAACGGAACCCTCGGATGGTAAACAAAGTAACTTAATAGTTTGTTCGTTCTCAAGTTGGAACACACAAGGGGAAACACCATATAGCCCCAACGGTATGTAAGGGCACTATGATTCTTACGTTAGATAAAGTAAATAGTTTAATTTAATATGACATACGATAATAAAAATTTGTATTTTCCCAAAATGGCATGAACAAGGAAGCATGTAAAAGTAACCCCTTTAAACCATAAGCCACTATTGTTCAAGAAATCCCCAAAACAATTATTATTACATGTAGGCCTAAAAGTTAACCTGCTGATATAATGAAGCTATAAAACCTGTGGTATTTTACGACTTACGACTCTTTGATATACAACCAAATATGTCATTTTCGAAAAACAACGACACAGACGTCAGTATCAGATACCCAGGCCTGCACATACATATTGGCGAGCAGCAAATCACGGGCCAAACCAGCCAAAATTGTCCACCACACAAAAACACAATGTTTAAACGTTGCAAACTGGGCCAATGACTACCAGTGTACAAGTGTACATGAAATAATGAACATATACCTTGTTCACAATAACAACACATTTGGCGACCCTCATCCTGGAAAAACAATCGGACTAACGTCTTCGTTCAAAGTGAAACAATTAAGAGCATGTCCACGAGAGGACCATGCAGACCGTGATAAGGTGGGGGTCAACGGATTTGGCTGAAATTTGGTTTGTAGGTGGGTCATAGGTAGCCTTGAGGCTGTATACAATTTTAGGCCAATCCGACCTCCCCAACAGAAAAAAGAGCCTAAAATGTGTTTTTTGATTGATAAATGGGCGATTTTGATGATTTTGGGCTACAAAAGTTCAAATGCTTGCCGTTGAACGGTGGAATGCAGTAGAACGTTGAAATTTCCAGGGTCTTAAGGGTGTATCCTGACCTTAACAAGAAACTCAAAATTGGGGGAAAAAATAATCTTAAGAGGCATTGACAACTCTTTACTTAGGGGTACCCCCAAATTTGCGTCATGGTTTTGGCAATATTTGAGTCGCCGTAGAGTCATTAGTGCAAGTCTTAGAGCAATGAAAATTGGGTGAAAGAGAGATCTTACTATGGTCTGTTGGAAGCATTATTAAAAAATTTGCCAGCAGTTTTTAGTATGAAATGGCGGGAGCCTGTTTTTGCCTTAAAATGGCTATTTAGCCTTGTATTGTTCAAATTTGTACCTTTTGATTGCCTTGTTTTCTACAGCAGTCCCGATTAATTGGACGTGAAACAAACCTCTTATTACCCTACAAGGAAACCATGGGCGTCAATTCGTCTTGAAATGTGGGGTGGGGAGACAACGGTAGTTATATAATTTACGCTTTGTGGTTTAGGGCCCACTTTAGGGCCCCGGGAGACAATTTCAGGTCGTAAGTGCTACTGGTGCAATATAGGCACTTCCGATACAGACTTTTGTTCTTTCTTGTACAGCTGCTTGCAAAGCATATTACCTATTTTAAAGATTATACAAAATTGGTTTTTCTATTCATTTGAACTAAATAATAAATTAACATGAATATATAAAAATCAACTGATTAATTTGTCAAAACAAATTAATTATTTAATTTAAAGTCTTAATTCACACAAATATTTGCAATCAATCAAAAGATCAAGAGTGATTTACCGTAAATAATGTGTTACTTATTTTAAAGGTATCGTACACGTTTGGTAATGACTCCAAACAAATATTAGCTTAAAAACTTACTTGGTAACGACCAACGGAGAGCTGTTGATAGTATAAAACATTGTAGGAAACGATTCCCTCTGAAGTAACGTAGTTTTTGAAAAAAGGTACTTTTTCACTAAAATAATAAAAGACTTCGGGCGAGAAGTCTTTTATTCCTAACTGAAAGCACACAAATTTGTACAACAAGGGTGTTTTTTCTTTCGTCATTTTCTTGCAACTTCGATGACCAATTGAGCCCAAATTTTCACAGGCTTGTTATTTTATGCATATATTTTGATACACGAAGTGGGAACACTGGTCTTTGACAATTACCAAACGTGTACGCAGGGGCGTCAATCCGTCTTGAAATGTGGGGGGGGACATCAGGATCATTTACGGCGTGGGGTCCAGGGGCCCGCTCAAGGGCCCCTGGTGGGGGTCCAGGGGCGAAGCCCTTGGCGGGGGTTCAGGGGGCGGAGCCCCCTGAAGCTGTTGGGCTTTAGCATGTTTGAACGACCTAGAAAAGCTCTCCTTGATATAATTATTTACATATCAAACTTGGACTTGGTTCAGAGAGAGATAGAACAAGCGACACTTAAATAAAAGACCAACATACATGATATAGGCCTATTATTCTTATGGGCAATTCCACTGTGACTCGTGCTACAATTCAAGGTGTCTTTCTACATACTATATGCTCCAGGTATTAAACAACCAACATTCAAGGCTAGATCCTCATAGTATTTTGACATTTTTTGTTGTTTTACTTTTGTATGCATGGGACAGCGGCGAACATCGGTAACTCGTGCTACACGCAGAGGACATGCCAAATTTGTTTACTCATTTTCATTTTGATGGTGTCCTATTTAGAACAAAAAACAATAAACTCTCCAGTGGCGGATCCAGGATTTTCCAAACGGGGGGCATGATAATGTACCAAGCAGCAAAATTAAGGGTGAATGCAATTTGTGGCGCCTGAGAACGCGTAACTCGAAGCCCTAACGGCATGGGTTCAGGGGCCCGCCTACATGCTCCGAAACAGTTAGGATTTTAGATGCTCTGTGGTGCGATCTCATGCAGGATCTGACCACTTTAACCAATTTCGTTTTTGCAAGATCATTATTTAATCATCATTTTCGAGTCATTGGGAGTCATCGAATCAGCCATCCTGAGTTATAAAATAATGCAGTCTACAATTAATATTTATTCAGGGACAAAAAAGTGTTGGGTGAGGAGGATCCTTCCTCCATGGTGAGACAAACGATATGATGGTGCAATTTTCAATATAATTAACCAAAAACAGAATAGAAACACTTTGTAAGCACTTCTGATCCATTTCACTCTTCTAAATTTACTGGAAAATGTTACTGTAACATTAATGGTGGGGTCTAGGGGTGAAGCCCCGATGGGGGTCCAGGGGGCGAAGCCCCTGGCGGAAGCTCTGAGCTTTTGACCTTTTGAGGGGTGAAAAATCAAGCCTCTGTTTGCCTAAAACAGAGAAATAGACACACTTTTTATAAGCACTTTCGATCCATATCAATCTTCTAATTTTACTCAAAGAAAATTGTAATACCACAAATCTCACGTTTGGATCTGGTCGCTGCATTATCTGGTTTCATGCATATTCACATATTCACTAGTGGGTAAGATCGTTTTTTCAAATTCAAGCTAACTGTCGTATTATCCCGGACAAATTGGCACATCAGGTTTCGAATGTTACTTTACTGTTGCAAATCTAAACAATTACAAGTGACATATCATGAAAGTTTCATTTTGGCAGAAAGAAAAAATGTGAATGGTATAGTATGACAAAGAAATCCATCCTGCCTCTGGGGGGTAAATTAACACCACACACACACTTGTGTTTATTTTTAAACAGGGAGTACTAAAAAAGAAAATAGAAAAGTTTTTTTTTGGGGGGGGGGCTGACGCCCACGCCCCCCCTGTATCCTCCCCTGCTCTCATGGATTGTAAAATTAAAAATTTTGCTTTGGTTCAGGAAACTTGTAAAGTCCATGGTCGCTTTTGTCATCTTTTGATTTTCAGATAGAAAGTTTTATCATCCTTTTTTTAAGGCCACTTCCAGTAACATACATTTCCACCTTTGTGCTAGCCTTGATCAAGGCGTTGGAGTTTTTTTCTCAATTTTATTTTATTGTTTTCATTTTTTATTTTATTTGCGCCGCGCTACCCACCCGAGCTACCAACCCGCCCGAGCCGTGTGCACGGTGTCTGTGTGTGCAGTACGGTATGCGCGTGCTCGTGTGAGCTGTATGCGACACTCACCGAAACAACGCCTTGACGGTTCTGTCTCGAAGCCAATGACTCATTACTATAATGCGCGCAAAAGGCGAGACCCCATTGGTCAGTGGCGGAAGTCTTGTTTACTCATTCTTATGAATATGCATGCAGTATCCAGATGTGGCTACTGGACTGGCGCGCCGGTTTGAATTTGGGAATACTTTGTTATAATAACATCTATCTGAAAATGTTGTGTATTCTCCTCAGCTGAGCGAGACAATGAGGGCATGGCAGGAATTAAACAAATGAGGTTGCGTGGATCAATTTGTAACATACATTACATACACCATTTTCCAGCAGGAAATGTCTCCATCTTGCATCATTAAACAGTGATTTAATCATTGTTGGTGCATTTATTGGAGGTAAAAATATACAAAACAAAGACCTCAATAAACTACCATTGTTGATTGTTTCATGAAGGCATATAGCTCATTGCACTTTTTATATCATTTTGGCCGCCCCACTAAAACAGAGCTGCCTAACACCAAATTTCCCAAGTACACTCACTAGAGCAGGGTAGCTAAAAATCTATTTCACATGTATCATGTGTGGCTGGATATCCTGTCAGTTTTTGTTTAGCAGTAAATTCTTATAAGACCCTGTCTGAGAACAATTCAAAAGTATGAAGACGGTGTGAGTGGCTGCACAGAGTCGGACTTCGAGAGGACATGTCTGGAAAACACAGATGCAGAAACTACATCAACTCCAGAATTAATAACCAAAAGAATGGCGAATGATCAGGGTAGTCAAATGAGGGAACTTGAGTGCAGCGCATAAAGCTCCAGGGGCCGCGCCCGGGTTCAGCACTTGTGAGCTGACTGACCTGGTCCAAAATGGCTGAGACAATGCTACACACAAACGCCATTAAGTCGGTACCTACTCACATCGCATCACATACAGCAAGCATGATATGGTACAAAGGTCATAGTGAGAGAAGCTCGTGATTGGACGTCAAAATGAATAATTCATTTGCTTCCCATCCTGTGTTGTCTGCAATAGGTCTGACGAAATATTTAAATATTCATGAGCTGCATACTAGCATATCCGAGAGCCCCCCATTTTCGTCCAATATTGGACGAAAATATCAAGAAACACATTAAACCCGGAAGTTACAGACCGGTCAAGGCTGTCGGCCTGACGGCCTCCGCATGCGGAGAGTGGTACGAGTGCGGATGACCTGCGCACAGTGTGTGTACGGGCGTCGTGCGATGTGATACACACATTACGCACACACATACGGGTGGGTCGTGCGATGTGATACACACCTTACGCACAGCGTATACGGGTGGGTTTACGGCGTCTTTTTTGGAGTGAAATGCGACTGCCTTGACCAAGGCTACCTTTGTGCGTAACAATACAGTAAGCGATGAAAAGAAAAAGAAAGGATGTTGATTAAAATTTGATGAATATTTCTTGTAGGGCCTATGCCATATTATTTCAAAGATATAAAATGTATCAAATTTTAAGGACAACTGCTTAAGCTTAAAACAATGGGCCGATTTATAGAATATCTAAGTTATACAGGATGTTTCTACTTTAAAATACTCTATCAGAACAAATACAAATCTTTTACTAACAAACTGTTAAGCAAACTCAGAAAAAAAAATAATGAGTTGTGATCCTGGCATTCGTTGGAATAATATTGCTATTATTGTTGTTAATTATTCGACCTCAACAACACAATAACAACAAATACAACACAAGGCAATAAAAGGAACAAAAACAACAAAAAACAGACAAAAACATAGCACCACAAAAATAATAAATAAATAAACAATCAAACAAACAAACAAACAAACAAACAAACAAGCGTCTTGCTGAAAATATCAATCCGGTCTTGTTGTAAGAGACAAGATGTAGGCCGTGTAATCATCCTAGCAGATGACTAAATATAAAAATTTATCATGGAGTAGACTGCTTGCAATGTCCAGGGCAGTGTATACGCCCATTGCTTTGTGCTGATATTCATCGTTCAAGTACATCCAGGAAATGGCAAAATTACGTTAGATGGTAGAGCGCTCAGCGTGTAAAGAGTGGGAGGGTCGGCGTACAAATTACAGAATTAATCTAAGGTCGATCTGAGCACTTTGAAAAATGTTCGTCTCCAATCACGCTGAGATTCAAAGTAGCAGGAGATATAGTATGCGTTTTAGTCCACTTGTCCGGCTTTTACACTAATGTAATAACGGCATGGACGAAAAACATGGGGGGGGGACATTTGATATTGTGTCCCCCACCCTTGAAAACTTGGGGGGGGACATGTCCCCCTGCCCCCCCCCCCCATCTGACGCCCATGCGTGTACGATGCCTGAAACTGACCAATCATGGTAATTAAACACTTAAAATGTTTGCATAACGTTTTTGTTTATTCTTTTTTCTTTTTAGTGAAATGAATGATAGAAACACTGACAATATCAATTTAGAAACTGGGACACATGTCAAAGGCAAACGTTATTGATCTTTGAAAAAATTCAGTAACGAAAGACAGTGCAACTGTCATGCTATATTTCCACAGGGAAATACAAATATGTATGGAAACATAAATACCTGGAGGTAAATAAATAAGGAGAAAAGAAGCAAATTACTAAACCGACTTGATAATTAAAAAGGAATGGTCCAGTTATTGAACCTGTGGTATACAGGCGTAGACAGCAAGGGTAACGTACTTGCTATTTAGCTAAACTATTTTAAAGTGATGATATGGGAGACGATATTTCCAACTTTGGAGCACAAAGCATTGTTTTGTTTATAAACTGCAGTTTTTTAAAATACCCACACCACAGATTTTGTATACTTCTACAATCTGCCAGCGGTAGGCATATCTGTTAAGTTGTAAAAAAAACCTCACAAGTTTCTGTCGCGATAAGATTACTTACATGAATGTTGGTCACTTCGTACCCAGGTCATTTTGTACCCAAGTCAAGTCATGAGATGACGTGACTTGTGCCCTGTTTTACTCTTCCCAGATAGGCAAGTATCACTCGTTTTTATGTAAAAGGCGTTTTAATTACGTACCACTATTTTGTAAGTATCCCTGCACTTTGGAACGGTTCATCTTTCGTAATTTTCAAGTGCGAAATAAGAAAGTCACGCCTTTTACGTCAAAGTTTAGAAAAGTTATAATAATATTTGGACACTATACCAAGGTTGGTGAGGAACTTTTATTCTGATCTTCCTGCATGTCGTCGTTTTTAATTACCGTAAAAAAAATCGTTGTCGATGTCTACATGAATGACATTAATGAACGACAACCCAGGCAGAGAGTGATTGACACACCCATATAATTTCTTTTTCATTGTTTTATGTTTTGTGTTGCACATAGAGGCTCCTGCATTATGCGCCATATAAATGTAGCGTATTATTATAATCATGCACGCAGCGGTGGTACCAAGTGACTTGGGGACGAAGTGACATAGGAATGATGTTTGGGGTACGAAGATGAACCGCTCCAAAACAAAGTTCATGCAGTGTTGTTTACAAAAATGTGGTACTTCGAAATTAAAATGCCAATTACAAAGAAGCGACACTTGACCCATCTTGGAACAGAAAAGTACAGTACAACGGGGTACGAAGTGATCAACATCGCAGTAACACCATGGAGGATCAGAATACAGTACAAGAACTAAACAGTCTGTAGAAGGCATGTGCCCTTATAACATACACAAGTTAAAAACAAACTGCGGAAGGGGGGGGGACGGGGACATTTTGCTATAATAGTGTCCCCCACCGGGACACCAAGTGAGGGGATGTGCCCCCCCCCCCCATGATTGACGCCCATGATGGGACACAGGTTTGGTCTTACACATCAATACTTGAGATTCATGATAAAGGAGGTCATTATTGTGTCCCCACCCTTGAACATTTTTTTTGGGGGGGACACATGTCCCCCCCCCGTCCCCCTATGATTGACGCCCATGGGCAGTTTCAGCTTCCATGCCACTCAACATTCACATTCATATGCAGCTAGCTAGTTTCCAATTAAATTTTTATGCAAATGGTTCCGTATGTTTGATCCCTAACTCCCAACCGACCTTTGTTAAAAACTTTCCCCAATCCATCAAATTCCAACATGAATAGTGCTACTGCTAATTCACTGGACCTAATTCATCAAACTCCAACAGTGCAGTTGTAATAACATTACCTAGTCCAACTGTTGGATATTGGTGGAGTGGGTATCCTTGGTCCTGTACAAAGTATGAAGAGGGGGGTTTGGCCTAACCCAACCCAGCAAAATCCAACAACTGTTACTGCACCATGGTTAAATGGTTGGGTCTGCCATTGTAAGAAACAATGGGATCAACAATGTACAATAACATCACATGCCTTTATCAATTGTTTATTCCTCCTCCTTGCGCTTACAACAAAGGGATCAACAATGCGCCACATGTACATCACATGCCTTTGTCAGTTGTTTATTCCTCCTCCTTGCAATTCACCATATCCAATCCAACAAAGTCCAACAGAGAACTGCAAGTCTACAGTACCCATTCCATCGCATTCCATCACTTTATCTATAGTACACAGTACCCAAACCATCATATCCCAACAAAACAAACTGTTGGAGTTTGAGGGGATAAGGACTGTTAGGGTTGAATATTATGCACTGTATTTTTCTCACATAGGTAGGATGAATAATATACACTACTGGCTTTGAACTGCTCGAAATTACAAATACCACGCAGCGAGACCGACGGCATATCCATGGCCTATAATATAGACCTTTCTTTTGCAACGTCACAGCCCGAGTTTTTGCCAACCCAGGTTGGAAAACTATGGAAAGCCATACATTCAAATAAAATACAGATCGCTACTGTTTGCAACAATGTTAACAAAATATTCAAATATTGTGTTGATTGTGTTGAAAACAAAACAACTAATTATGGGAAGAGGGGGCGGGGGAGGGGGAGGTGTGATGTGTATCGGTACTTCGCGCTATGTTGGTGGGTTGCATCTGGACGTTCTGAATGGTCGGTATACTGTAGCCAAAATAGGTCTCCCATCCACCACAATATGCGAAAAGTAAAAGTTTTAGTTTTTCGGCAAATTTTTTATGTGATAATAACAATCTATTCCAAATGTGAATTAAGGGATAGTACTAATATAGTACTCAGAACTATAGGTAATTTTGATCCCAATAATGAAGTTTTTCATCTTTTTGGACCGTATAGGCAAACAAAATCAAGAAGAGCTGGCAAAGATTTTATTTCTAATTATTGTAGGTTGATATCTGAACTATATTTCCACCAAGTTTATTGACTCTCAAACTTGCACTAATTAAGTTATGGTAATTGTCTAAATGACGTAATTCCTTTAATGAGCTAATACATGTTTTCCTAATGCCTATATATCTGCAGTAAAAAAATTGCACATCAAATATTTATATTTCATCGTGTAGGGGAGGGTGAGCTCATTCTTTTGATGTATAAGTCGACACTAATTGATAAAGTTAAAGGAAATTAACAGGGCTTTAATTATACACCAAAAATACAACTCCCCGAAAGTCTCAGTTTTCGATGAAAACAGTTGGTGCCCCGTACTCGGCCATGGTGAGATATGTTTTCGAGCTGCTTCACCAAATGTTATCGTCCCAGGTGGGGATCAAATAGCCAAGATTTGAACTTAATTCGCTGACCCCCCACTTTGTCGATTTTTCAAGATTTTGCATGGTCCTCTCGTGGACATGCTCTTAATTACTTCACCTCCGTTTAAAACATGGCTATATTGTGAGATTATAGAACAGCCGCAAATATATAAAACATGTGGATTACCTTGAACCCAATGCATGTCACTGGCCTCTGAAAAAAATGGATTGTCCCAAAACTCCCACCTTGTGGTTAACTGAAAAAGTAAATGGGCACCCGGCCATCCATTAATAGTGTTCAGTATTGGCAATTACACCATAAGTAATTGTAATCATGACTGATTTCATCATAACACGCGCGTCGCCGTGCTTCGCGCAGCACCCGATGTGGGTGGGCGCGATTTGGGTATACAATGTTGCAAAATGTAGTGTGGGGTAAACAGGTATTGGAGGGGGAACTCAGTGGTGATCATTTTGTAGAATGGGTTCGGTAAAGGGCCGTGTTTTGTCTTATATATAACCTTTTGAGCGTGTAAAAGGTGTTGAGTGGGGTCCCGTACCTGCACCCTTCTCGTCCCTTTTCGCCATGTTACGAAGCATAATTGTTGGTGTTTGCACGGCCGGTGTTGGAGTTTTTGAACGGAAAAGGAAAAATATGTACCTGGCAATGATGTTTGGCTAAATGACATGTGGGTATTCTGGTTTGTCAAGACTTGTCTTGACCAAACTGATGGAAATGTGAAAAGGTTAGGCCTACTGATGCAAGTTGTTAATTTATATATGTTGATTTGTACCGTAATTAGGTATTATAATTTCTCGATTTATTTGTTTCTTTGTATCTCTATTTTGTTGTATTTCATAACGTGTCTTTGTTTCTATACTTTATGTAAGCCTATGTTCGTGTTTCCCCCTTTCTATCTTTTTGTTAGTTTGTCCTTTTAATGTATATATATATATATACATTACAGTATTTCTGAATATGTATGTTTTTTGGTTCTTCTTTATTTGTGGATAAGTTTGTTTCCTTACTTCTCTCTTATATATTGTTTAAATTGTTGATTAGCTAATAATATTGTTATCTGTTGACAGGGGTCTGGTTGTATACCATATTTTGATTACACTGTTTTTATAGATGTACCTTTCCTTGAGAGCCCTGTTCAACTAGGTATGTCTACAGATTTCAACATTAATAAATGAATAATTTATGATTGTCCGTGTTCCTTTATGGGGTTTTTTTCTTTCTGTCCTTACTTCTTGATTTGTATGTTTGATTACTTGAGGTCTTAGGCCCTATTTGTTGTCCCTTTTCTTTATTTCGTTGTGTCTTTGTTTCCTGTTTTCGTTATGTTTTTGTTTCGTTATTGCTTGAAAAAGAACACACAATCGGTTACACGCGTTACATTTTCTCGTTACATCTTCTGACATGTATAACAAGCCAACATGCTTTAATCAAAAGGTGTCCTCATTCATACAAACAACCTTTGGAAATACCTTTTAAATGGATAACAAACCATGGCATGGGGCACAACTAATAAGAATATAACAAATCTAGAATATAATTATTATTATTAATATGTTTTGAATCTTTAGAGACTATGTTCTAAAAAATATAACCTCGTACCCTAAATGTTATTGCCGCGTAGGAACTGTCTACGAGGTGCTGTATGGTCGCAGTCTTCCAGAACGGCTTCGTCGCTCAGTTATTACTTTAATTTTTAACGACACTAATTAAGCTTATAATTGTAAATAAAGTTAAATAACGTGTACTATAAAGGTACGTGGTAAGTTGACTTTCAACGGGGAAAGGTGTTGTGCAGGAGTGTACACTGCCAAGTCAGTTACTATCCCCGCTCCCAGTCAACTGCTAAATATAGAGTCAAAATATAGAATGTAATACTCAGAGAGACATAGGCATAGATGATGCTTGGCTGAAGACTGGGCCCAATTTCATAGAGCTGCTGAAGCACAAAAAGTAGCTAAGCACAACAAAATGTTGCTTACCGGAATAAGGTTACCAGCCAAACTACCATGTCACATGTACAACTTTTGACTGGTATCCTGCCCATTTCTGCTTAGAAGACAATTGTTAAGCAAAATGTTCTGCTTAAGCAGCTCTATGAAATTGGGCCCTGATGTTCAGTGAGAAACAGCTTGTGCTTTTTCTCTCCCTCAGAGTAATGTATAAGAGTTATTGTGCCCTCTTTAGGTTACAAAACAAAGAATTAACTAGACTTATATTGTTTGTAAATTACAAACAAAAGGTGTTCGGTGTGTTTTTATAATTTGGTTTTAATCCTTTCCCGATCTGTTTGAAGCACTGTATACTCAGTACTTTTGCGAGTTTTGTGAAAAAACTGAAAAACAAAACATAAAATAAAAACAATTAAACGGAAGTAAAGGTCACAGGGGGTCAAACTTTGTGTAAGATTTTAAAAATACCACAGGGTCTTTCACATGATCCAAAGATCTTGTGTGTAGCAATTATGGTTCTTCAGATATGAATTTTTTTTCAATATTAAACATTGATTTAATGTTATGACGTCATCGGTGACGTCATCTTCCCCAAAACCTTTGCGGTTTCATTGACACACTACGGTCTAAGTACATGGTAAGTTCAAACAGTTACTTGAGCGAGAACTTTTGAACGGAGATGCTATTTAAACTTGTTTATAATGTGTTTGTTTGTTATTTAATTGTAATTTTTATGTGTTAACACTTCTGAATTTTTCGTAATTATCAATCAAAAAATTAGGCCCCAACCTCAAGGTTTTGAAAAACTAAAAACACTTCTGTCGTTTGCGGTGCTCTTCCATGTGACGTCATTTGTGGGAGTTAGGTTAAGACTAGGAATTATAGTTAGCTTCTAACGTAAACAACTAGGACACCGTTGTTTGTGGATGGGAATTCGATAGTTTGCAAACAAATTTAGTTAATTAACAAAGTTTCTTGTGTGCTTGGATAATTATGCCAGCATTCTGTGTGCCGTGGGTGTAGGCCTACTGGGAATATATCCGAATCATAGACAAATGGAGGCAATGCTAGTTTGGGAAAATTGTATACAATTTTTATTCTCAAATTATTGGTTGTTCCGTTCAGGGATCTGTGTTCAATCTTAAAGAAAATGTACACCATCTGAACTGTTGGCAAACAAAACAACTGATGCTGTTTAGTATTGTTAACAAGTCATGAAAATACATTTTTAAGTTTATTAGTTCAAGTTCGTGGTTTTTCAATTGGAGAATGATATCATCAGCTAAACATTTGGAAATTTGGTTAAAAAAGAGTAACATTATTTTGTTCCCCCTAATAATATTTGGTTTCCTCACCGTGACGCACAAGACTTTACAGTATGAGGCAAGTTCACCAGAGTTTGTCATGTATAGTGTAAAGTGAAACCTTTATGGTACACGAAATACAAGCACATTGCACACAAGGGATACCTAAACTCATTGTACATGTCTACAAAAGCCCCTTAATGGCAAGCAAAATAATAATTTCAAATCCGTTATTACGGATTTTAATCCGTTATTTATTTATTTTTTTTCTCAAGTGGAGTTAAACTCCGTTTATTGACATCAATCATTCCCTATTTACAACAGAGGGTACAAAAACACACGGAAAGTTAAAAGAACACATGCAAATGTTGAACATTTGAAAACGAAACTAACTTAGAAGGACATCAACAAATAAAATTGGTGGGCAAATTAAAAAAATGAAAACAAAAACTAACTGCACAATATTACTCAAATATCAAACAGAAGACTAATTATTGAACATCAGAAGGTAAAGGCTTCTTCACATAATCTGATGTTTTCCACTAGAAATAAAAAAAAATCAGTTTTCGTTTGTAAACTTTAAGAATATCAGTGTGATCATTACTACCTTTTATCGATACTTCACATCGAATATTCCAAATAATGTTATGCAGTTTAACAATTAAAAGTAAAACTACATCGTCTGTAATGTGAATACCAAGAATTCTAGCACAATCAAATAGATAGAAATGCGGATTGCCTAAGTACTTTTTGATGATATTTTCTACAAATAACCAAGCATTATAGCATTTGTTGCACTATATAAACAAATGTTCAATAGTTTCATTAACTTGTTTACAAAGTAAGCAGACATCGTCATCTGTGATACCAAACTTGTACAATTTATCCTTAGTAGGGAGAATTCTGTGTTTTAATTTAAACCACAAATCTTTTTCATTGGCTTCCATGAGGGGACACCGACCATTTTCCCAAATATCAAATATTAACATCCGATTTAGTTATATGAAAATAATTAGTCCAATATTGCAAAACTGCAGGAGACATAAATTGATTGTTTATAAAACACCTGTAAACATCTTTAACGTTGTTTTCCAAAAGTCTACTATTTTTGCCGGTCTGTTTGTCTTCAATTGTAACATTATTCAAAAAATGGTTAGGTGGACCCTCTCTGTTTTCAGTGACGTAGCTGTGATTAATTTTTTTCTTCAGACCATTGCTAATTCTACCTGCATTTAAAGGCAATATTTTCCAGAGTTTGGTGAGTAATCAAACTATAATTTTCGAGAACATGTTTTAAACGATTCATCCCCATGGGTTTTATGAATTTTGCTGTCTATTTTTTTATTTTTGTCATTAGTAATAATGCTATTTTTCCAGAGGGGGAGTTCATGAGTCTCGTTAACACAGGAGAACACTTTGTTATAGCTAAGTTCAGATTTCTGTAAAGCATGAATTAATTCTTTATAATAATCCTGAGTACCACGAACGATGGCTTTAGGGTTATCTAAAATGTACCAGCCTAGTTCATTCTTCCCGCTAGCTTTGCATAAACAGTACTCGAACAGATGTCTCCATTTCCCAGATTCAGTGTGATACTTTTTGAAAGCATTGAGTTTTAAAGCTTGCAGCTTGAGGCGAATATCAACGACTCCAGTGCCTCCCATAGCTACGGGACCGGTAATAGTCTGTCTTTTTATTTTATCCGGTTTGCCATTCCAAAAGAAAGACCACTTAATGCGCTCCATTTGCTTTACGTAATCCGTTATTATGGTGGATTCAAAATCTGTTACTATATACGGATCCGCAATCCGTTATTACGTATTCAAAATCCGTTATTACGGATCCGCATCGGTTATTACGGATTCGCAATCCGTATAATAACCGATTCTCAATCCGTAATAACGGTTATGAGTTAGGATTAGCAATGAGTTATTATGGAATCATTCTCACTCCGTTGTTACAGATTACGCAGGTTCGCAATCCGTATAATAACGGATCCGCAATCCTTTATTAAAGAATTATGGTTATTACGGATTCACAATCTGTTAGTACGGATTCGCAATCCGTACAATAATGGATTCGCAATCTGTGATTACGGATTTGCAATCCGTATACGTTATTATACGGATTGCGAATCCGTTATTGCGAATCCTTACAGATTGCGAATCCGTAATAACCTTAATCCGTAATAACGGTTATTACGGACTCGCAATCTGTTTCTACGGATTCGCAATCCGTTATCATTGATTCTCATACCGTATAATAACGGATTGCGAATCTGTATAAATGGATTGCGAATCCGCAATTTGTATATTAAGGATTGAGAATCTATGCGAATCCGCAATCTGTTATTACGGATTCGCAATCCGTATAATAACAGATTCCGTTATTATACGTATTGCGAATCCGTTATTGCGAATCCGTACTAACAGATTGCTAATCCCTCTCGAGACCCGCTGCTATCTATTGTGGCGTGTCGTGGCCGAGCGGATAAGAACACCGAACTCAAGCTCTTGTGGTTCTGATCAGCAGAGTGTGGGTTCGAATCCCAGCCGTGACACTTGTATCCTTAAGCAAGACACTTCACATGCTTCGTCCTTCGGATGGGACGTTAAGCCGTAGGTCCCGTGTGTTGTGTAATGCGCGTAAAAGAACCCAGTGCACTTATCGAAAAGAGAAGGGGTTCGCCCCGGTGTTCCTGGTTTGATCGGCAGCATATTGCGCCACGGCACCTTGTAAACCATTACATGGTGCTATGTAAAGGACTTGGTCTCATACTTCAATACTCCGCAATACCTTGCAGGAAAATAATGAACGTTAAAGCGCCTTGAGCATCACTGAGTGACGGATATGTGCGCTGTATAAGAAGCCACTATTATTATTATTATTATTTATCTAACACTTGAGAGGATTTTCTTTTCGACGTTGCCTAAGAATAGTACTATTATGGTACACGAAAAATACTGCAAAGTGGTAAAACACCGCACTCCAACAAGTGACGTCACACGGATTTACTCGAGAATGATGACGTCACGGGGCTTTTCGCAAAACTCAACGAAAAGCAACGTTGAGTCGTGGTCAAAATTATTTTGTTGTGGTACTTTTCTTTGTGGAAGTGTCGTGGCCGAGCGGTTAAGAGCACCGAATTCAAGCTCTGGTGTTTCTGATCAGCAGAGTGTGGGTTCGAATCCCCAGCCGTGACACTTGTGTCCTTAAGCAAGACACTTAACCATTGCTTCGTCCTTCGGATGGGACGTAAAGCCGTTGGTCCCATGTGTTGTGTAACGCATGTAAAAGAACCCAGTGCACTTATCGAAAAGAGAAGGGGTTCGCCCCGGTGTTCCTGGTTGTGGCTGCTGAATGCGCCATAGCACCTTGTAAAACCACAAGGTGCTACATAATTGGGTCTCATAATTCATAACTTCAATAACCCATCTTTCTGTTTAAAAAAAAGTATATACTAAGCGCCTTGAGTACCTTGTTTGGTAGATACGTGCGCTATATAAGACTTCGATATTATTATTATTATTATTATTACTTTTATTTTAAAATATTTTTATAGGATGTGAACTGTATGGCTGTATTCATTGACCACTTTACATTAAATAAAATTACATAAAATGTAAATTAATTTCAGCAAATATTACTTATTCTTCTTTGCTCTCGTTCAAGTACTTCTTTAAAGTCAAAACCCTTTTGATTCACGATATATGATTTTTGCACACA
The DNA here is from genome assembly GCA_021014325.1 of Plazaster borealis. Classification (NCBI taxonomy): domain Eukaryota; kingdom Metazoa; phylum Echinodermata; class Asteroidea; order Forcipulatida; family Labidiasteridae; genus Plazaster; species Plazaster borealis. The sequence continues at coordinate 31,932,208 of CM037474.1, read as the reverse complement.
CAGTACATGACATTTACCTGAACGGTAGTTAGCATCAATTCAAATCCGACAGTTAGAAATCATACCATGATCAAATTAATAAACTTTTTTGTAAGTAAAACAAAAAACAAAAACACTTAGCAAGTTTACGGATGAAACATATCAACATGATTGTAGACGAAATAAGGAATGCCCCCTCTTTTTTAACGATGATTTTGAAATAAAGCTTACCGCAGTGTAATCATCGAGTCTAAAGGGCAAACTCAGCGGGCCTAAAGAGCTTTTGGCAGGCATTGTCGCGTCGATCAACGTGATGTGGGTCTCGGTGTTTGATAATAAGCGAATCAATGTCGTTCTTTTTTGGTTTAGCTTTTTGTCAGTTATTTGAAGTCATACATATCTCTAAAGCAGGTGGACATCTCAGTGAAACCTCTTCTTCTATTCCTTATTTTCCATTAAGCCATCAGACTGGCAAAACATAAATAAATTCACACTGAACTTTAAATGAGTTTGAGATTGTATGTTCGCGACAACGTGTTGTTAATACGTACAAGAATAAACAACGCAATGATGTTTAATGGACTTTCAAAATTTGCCCACAATGTATGGCTGCCTGTTTGTACAGTGGCTTTGTGTGCACGTCATACGTTTCCGGTTTAAATGTGGGACTCTACACAGGTATTATGTCTGTGCAAAAGATCGAGCAGGCTCAAGGACCTGCAACCTGAAGTAAAAACTTTGACTGAACTATGAGTTGATCTTGAGATATTAATTTTTGAAATTTTCAACTTCCGGTTTGAATCGGAAGTCAATGTCAAATGGGGTCAAACTCTTTGCAGCGTTTGTTGAGTATTCAAAGCCCATTCCGATGATGTATAAATTGTAAAAATCTATTGTGGGGTTCAGGAGTTATGATTTTTTCAAAAATATTAAGCTTTGATTTAATGTATTTCAATACCTGATGACGTCATCATGACGTAACCAAAGCGGTTTCATCTTCTAATGGATATCTAATCTAACTATAGTTATGTGAAGTTTCAAGTTCATATGAGCTTAGGAAGTGTGCTTTTGTTAGCGGAAAAGCGACGGGGAGAAGAAGAAGAAGAAGTATTAAGAAAGAAAAAACCGGAACAAAAACAAGAGGTGTCCCGGGCGGATTGCCCGAACACCTAAAAAGGAAGACAAAAACGGAACAAAAACAAGAGGTGTTCCGGGCGGATTGCCCCGAACACCTAAACAAAAAACCATAAATGAGAATGTATGTTCAATCTGAATCCTAAAAAAAGGTGCTGATACTGTTGGGGCAGATTGTGATATTCCACGCATGAATACAAGTGGCGAAATGTAAACACTTTCCCTCACAAACCCCTAAAATATTCCACACAATAAAGGTCACATAGGTTATTCGAGAAACTCCCATGCGAACGTTAACAAAGGCATATTCCCACACACACAGCACGAAAGCCTTGTAGAACTACTGCGAAAAGGTACAATGACAAACATTTTTTTTCGTAAATAAAGAATAATAACGCCTCATGGCACAATGCTTTATTTTCTTTCTTTCTTTTTCACCCATGGGGGCCAGACAGGGGGAAATTTATAAGCATCACATATTCTGATAGGGAATTAGATATACCGGAGTTGAATGGAAAATGAGATTTAAAATAGTTCAACTGGTTTAAATGTGTACAATAACATTTTACAACTTCAGTACAGTCCGTAAACTAAATTTAATAATTAAAGTTCAGAGTAAAAGCTACAATAAAAACGGCAAGCGTTCAAAAAGTATACATAAACTAATATTGCACATTGTTATAATGGAAGTCGAATAGTGCAAGGAGATAAGAGGTAAACTTTCTGTTTGATAAGCCCTGTGAATATCTAGCGGCCGCAACATGCCCCCATAATTATCTGTCGGATGCAACTTATAATCTCGCGGCTGCCACATAACATTATACAACAATTATAAAGGGGGTTAAAAGGTATTGTCGTTAGAGGTCATCAATCGTCAATTAACACTAATTCCATGCGTTACACTAAGCCCGCAAAAGTAACACACAGGTAGTACATGTGGTGGCCACTCGATGTTGCGGCCGCTAGATAATAGGCAAACAACATATCAAAACAAATATCAAAATGTCAAAAATAGATCACAATGATCTGCAGCACCGTAGTACAGTGCTCGATGGAAGTGCCACTTGACATGTTGAGATCCTGGGATTATTTACTGGAGGATGATGACATCATAAACGTAAGATGACGACATCTTGAGATGATTTATTTCGGGATGACGACATCCTGAAGTAAGATGTCTTCCTCCCGATATATTTTATATTAGGATGTCGACATCATGAAAGTAAGATGTCAAATTCTCAAGATAAGTTATTGGGAAGACAACATCTTCCTTTCAGGACGCCATCATCCCATAAAAAAGTATCTGGAAGACGACATTCTACTTTCCACATGCCGTAATCCCGAAATACATCACCTCAGGATGCCAGCATCTTACGTTCATGATGTCATCATCCTGCGTAAGTTACCTCAGGATCTCAACAAATTGGATGGCACTTCTCTCAGAGCTCCGTACTTCTACATCGGTAATTTTTAAAGGACATGTGAAATACCATTGTAATCACAATGTAAGTGAAGTGATCGAAAAGTATTTGTAGTTGTTGTTGAATGGCAACCGTTGTTTGCATTAATTATATTGTTAGTTTTGATAATTAAACAATTCAGTATAGGAACAGCTATTGTAATTGTCGAGATTTTTATTTGTTTTCTTATTATTCTTTCTTTCCCTTAAACTCTATTGACTTAACATGTGACTTTTCTTACCGCCAAATGTCAATTTTAGCAATACAAAACTGTAATCAAATGTTATACCACGGAAGCTTATGCTTGAACTAGTTACATAAATTGTAATGAAAAATTAATTGATTTTAATAAGAGATGTTTCAGTCCATTAAACCTTATCAAGGTACAATGAATTTCCACGATAATTAACGATTAGGTGACAAATAGCAGGACACCATGGCTAGCTGGCTGATTGTGCCATGATTGCGCAATCACGGCAATGCGTCAAAGACTACCTTGATATGGGAATGCTAACCGAGAGAGGACATGCGCACGTTTTAATAGGGTTTTTGTTAAAAGGTATTGGATTGGGATAAGTTACATACCATCGTGTACCTTATAAAATGTGTTAGTTTGAAAAAGACATGTTTGTTACTGTGACGTCATCAGGTGTCAAATTACGTAAAAAGCTTCTTCCTTTGAAAAATCATATATCCTAAGCACATGTCCTAAAGTCGTAATGTTTGTGTTGTCTTGTAGCTTTTAACACTTGCGACATTTTACTGAAGGTGATAACCCCACGTTGACCTTTACTTCTGGTCTAAACAGGAAGCTCAAAACTTAAAAAAAAACATATCTACTTAATCACATGTCATAAAGTCTCAATGTTTATGTTGTATTGTAGCTTACAACACTTCCAACATTTATATTACAAAACGATGACTCTACTTTGACCTTTACTTCCGGTCCAAACAGGAAGCTCAAAACTAAAAAAAAAAACATATATCTCCTGAACCACATGTCATAAAGTCGTAATATTTGTGCTGTATTGTAGCTAATAACACTTGCCACATTTCATTTAACACGATGACCATACTGTGACCTTAACTTCTGATCCAAACAGGAAGTTCAACAATTTAAACAAATCATATCTCCTGAACCACATGTCATAAAGTCTTAATGTTTGTGTTGTATTGTAGCTTACAACACTGTGTAACATTTTATTCACAATTCGACTTTCACCTTTACTTCTGGTCCAAACAGGAAGTTCAAAGCTTGAAAAACCATATAATCCGAACCACAGGTCATAAAGTCGTAATGTTTGTGTTGTATTGAAGCTTACTTTGACATTTACTTCCGGTTTCAAACAAGATCCGAACTTGTTTGAGTTGGTGAACTGCGATGATCACGCTTGATAACATGCATTAATTTCAAACACGGTTACAGGATATGCACAAAGTACATAATTAGTTCAATTCTCGAGCTAAGTAAAAAATATTATTGTGAACAGAACGGAACAGCTCTGTGATTGTAAGTGACAATCACGTTATATCTAGTTTAATTTGTTTTTGCTCAATCTGAGCCAATTTATTTTTCCAGTGTAGGGTGTTAACAATGACAACAATGTAGTTTTGTGGCAGAATTTAAAGATTATTTATACACAATACGGTGTAAATTTTGATTCTCGTTTTGGTATGTGTATGAGAGAACACCCATTCCATTGTGTAAATTGTAACCGCCCAGTCTTTGCAGTGCATGAACTTCATAAACCGTATTTCAGGAACAAACCATTTAATATTTTGGTAATTATCAAAACTATATTGTACACGTACCTCTAAGTCTAAGGCAAACTGATGGAATAATAACTATACCGACTTGTAAAACTTCGATAAAGCTTACAGCTGCCTGCATCATTTGTATCTGATGATTTGTAAATCTACAAGGGCCTTTAGACGAGAATGAAGTATGGCAGCTAATCAACTGATATTGTTCTTACCATGTATAACTTATTTATACTAAGGGTCTACAAAAAAGGTTGAATATTTCACATACAATAAGAAAACAACTGTAGTAATGTTTGATAGCATAGACGAGTACTACGTACTACTAGACTGCTGACTTACCGGTGTGAAAAGTTGACAGCCGAACAGACTTTCTCCCGGCGCTGGAACTGGAAGTATACTCACGTTTCAATTTGGGAAAACAAAATTGATTGTCTCTCCGATTGCTCAGAACATGCAGAACAGATGGTAACTAATTTGATGCAACGATGACACTTAACGATGAAACGATGACAATAGCTAACAAACAAACTTTACCGATGAGAAACTTTGATTCAACTTCACCTAGCATAGAACAGTAGGATAAAGATGGCTGCTCTGAACAGCACACATAGTCAACACACCAGTGGAACAAACATACACAACCCCTGTAACTTGCGGGATACCAGCTACTTGTGTCTGGCGTGCGCTGATTGGCCAGTTGTTTTTTTTACATTTTGTGATTGAGTTAAAGGAGCTGTCACTACACCACCATAAACTTATAACAGGAAATCAATCACTAAAAAACACCTACAATGTTTAGTACAACAGTGATCGCCCAGTCTACAAACTGCACTGCAGCTGACTAAGCAAAATTGACACCAACAAAGATCTTCACAGATATACAAAAGGGATTAACTCTATATGTGTCTGTTTGTGTATTCAAATTTACTTGTGACCTAACATGCATTGCTATTACCTTGCCAACAGTGGATGGAACAATAACCTATTTTCAACATTAATTTATTGCAGATTGATGTGGTTCCATTTGGTCCAAATGGGATCCCGTTGAATGAGGTCCTAGTAGGACCCAATGGGACCCAAAATGGATGCCATTGAACATAATTAAACTGGACTCAATTGGAGGGTGTGCGCATGCACTGTACACATATTGGGCAACTGGGTTGGTATTGTGATTGCCTCGTCGTTGGGTACACTCTGTTATCAAAACACTCAGTTGTTGGGGAAAAGGCGAGACAACGCGCGTTTTTTAAACCAATAATTGGTAACATTCAGGTCACGCCTGTGCGTCCACATACGCATCAATCTAATGGCATCATAGCGGACCTCATATCCTACTGGAAGAATTGGCTTACCTCAGCTAAAGATGTTTTCAAAGTTGAGTTTCATTTGTACATCACTTACATACCGTTACTCAATTAGATTGTCTTTGTGATAGCATTACAAAACAATGTAGATGAGTCGCCAGAAATAGGCCTATATGATAAGTCATTCGACATGTTTCAGTGACTCCTTGCAGTGGTTTGCTTAGCAGAGGTCATGGTGATAGCACCCGGCATGTTTGTAACACATGCATTCTCCTTGTACCGGTTCATTCTACAGGCAGTGAACAATATATTGTCATTGTGTCATGTTTATAGTTTACAGTTTAGAGAGAGATTTACACAACTCGTGGTTGTACTCGCAAGTAGCAGTAGTCAATTCCCATACCGCTTACAAAATGCAGATCTAAGAAATAACTTCTTCCTCTTATTTTCCAAGGACATGGGAAGGTATTAGCTGATGGGAAAGTATGAGCTCGACGATGTTTGTTCAACAATTCTTTAAATAATAGCTCAGCAAGAGTAAGTTAGATCTGAAACTTTTAGGAATCAAAGTTATATGTAAAACATGTGGCACTGTGTTAAACGTTCAGGATAACAAAAGTCAAAGTTGATCTTGTTTCCAAATTTGCTTACGGTTATGTTATACTGACTCGCATAGCCATTGAATGTAATACAGGTGTAATCAAAGAATATTGAATAATACTTAAGCAAGTCCTCACCCCGATCACAAGAATGGAGAATAGACTGTTTGAAAATGTTCAAGTAATTTTTTAAGAAAAATATCGGGCAAGCAGAAATCTTTCGGGTCAAATCGGGCAAATAACTTGGCATCTTTAATACAGGTATTTATTGTAATTTTTATAAGTTTGATTGTAGGATATAACTGACATCACCTATACAAAATGAAAATAGCTACAATTATCAACCCCCCCCCCCCAACCGTTCATACTGGTCAAGAGACCGAACTCTTCGTCATCATGAGCAAGTTGGACAAACTATATACCATTTATTGGTTATAAAATAACAAACTTTGGACGCCAATAAAATGGTTTCGTTTAAAGTTGCCATGATCACATCGTTACAGTTACGGTACATTATAACAACATAAATAATTGAAAACCAGAGAAGTAGTAATGACAATAAAAATTTACACGGAAGTTGGATAAATATTCTCAAATCAGGACAACATTTGGGGGTAGAGTGAAGCAAAAGTTTTTGTTCCCGTACCTACGGACAGACAAACATTATACAAACACACCAACAGACTAACAACACTGACCAACATATAAACTATAACAAGTAAGACAAAACATCATCTAGAAATATGCCATAACAAGATCAGGGCGACTGTGAAGAGTTTTTACAAACCGCAGGTTGCCTATCCATATCCTCTGTGGAAAATTGGTTAGGTAAACGTGGGGAGTATACCTTGAGGCATTGTCTCTCAACCAGCCACACAGAGATCGTGCACTTTTTTATAACTGCAAAATCACCAGCATCATAACATTTTATTCTGTACCACCGATCCGTTCCGAGCACATGTCCTAGTCAAGAGATTGTGACGTGTCGTGATCAAGTGGATGTGCACCGGACTCCCTCTGGTGTTTCTGATCAGCAGAGAGTGGGTTCGACTCCCGGTTGTGAAACTTGTGTTCTTAAAAAATATTTAATGTAGTATTTTCTAAGTTGATCCTTTGAACTAATGTGCAATGGATTGGGACAATCTGCAAAGATGGTGTCAATTAATAGTTTCTGAGAGATTCAACACCAATCAGTGAGTTGCTTAAACAGCTCTGCAGTACAAGTGCTTCCCGATACATACTCTCTCAACCAATATTAATTGACCCCATCCTTCCAGATAGTCCCATTCAGTTCAAATGATCAACTTAGAAAATACTACTCCAAGCAAACATTTGTTTTCAGCCATTGTATCACATGGTTTTTCATATTTGTTTCTGCTGATTATGTAAATATCATAACGCAAACAATTGTAATAATAAAATTTGCAAATAGTTGAATTGTGAAGGTCCCGTGTGTTGTGTAATGCACGTAAAAAAACATTAACAAAAACAGTGCACTTATCGTATAAAGAGAAGGGTTTCGCCCCGGTGTTCCTGGTTTGTTTGGATGCATAAAATTGCACCACAGCACCTGGTAAATCAATACATGTTGCTATGTAAAGGAAAAGGGTCCCATACTTCAAAAACGTAGCTCCGCACACTTTGAAGGAAAAAATGCTAAATTTCGTTACGTATGTTCATAGAGTAATTTGTGTCCAGAGTTCCTATATTAAATAATGTCAGACCAGTATTCTTTCGTGGTGCTAACTTTAAATGGGCAGGTCCCAGTAGAACAAATTCCAAGAAGCTTTACTCTGAGTGTACTCCTTTTGAAAATAACTAAATATATTTTACATGTTTTTCAATCACAAAAATTTGTTTTTAGTGCAATTTTTGGTGGGGAAGTTAAATATCTTTTTGAGCTCAACAAGCTCTGAGAAACATAGTTTATCCTGCAATCGAGAAAATTGCTAGACAGTTGGTGCATATTATTGTATTGTATTTAAAGCATGTACTGCTGAGGTTTAACTGCCGTGTAAAGAGACTTTCTGACAACTTTATGACTAAAAGCAAGTTATTGTAACGATACAAAAATTATCTCCAAATTTCCTGCAGATTCTCAATGGTAACTAAGAAATCCAACTTTCTGCATTGCTGTTTTGAGGCTTGGACGTTGACCAAACGTCTTTAGAAGAAGCTAGATTGCTGCTACACCAGAAAGAAGAACGTAGCTAAGAAGGTTCATTGGTCAATACACCTGACTACCCAGGATATATGGTGGCCCTAAAGGGACATCACACATCGCAAAAAATCTTAACAAATATTTGCGATGTCGTTGTCGTTGATCCAAATGTTATGGCAAAAACATCTTTGCAAATATTTGTCCCAAATTTATTTGCAAGTATATTATGTGAGGTGTGTGATGTCCTTTCAGGGCAACAATAGAATTTCACCAGGGACCATTGACAAGATGAGAGCCAGGAGACTGAGATTTTGTTTTTGACTCCATTTATTTAATATTCCCAACAACATCACATAAACACCAATAACAGTGCGGTGCTCTTCCATGTGACGTCATTTGTGGGAGTTAGGTTAAGAGTTAGGTTAAGACTAGGAATTATAGTTAGCTTCTAACGTAAACAACTAGGACACCACTGTTTGTGGATGGGAATTCGATAGTTTGCAAACAAATTTAGTTAATTAACAAAGTGTCTTGTGTGCTGGGATAATTATGCCAGCATTCTGTGTGCCGTGGGTGTAGGCCTACTGGAAATATATCCGAATCATAGACAAATGGAGGCAATGCTAGTTTGGGAAAATTGTATACAATTTTTATTCTCAAATTATTGGTTGTTCCGTACAGGCATCTGTGTTCAATCTTAAAGAAAATGTACACCATCTGAACTGTTGGCAAACAAAACAACTGATGCTGTTTAGTATTGTTAACAAGTCATGAAAATACATTTTTAAGTTTATTAGTTCAAGTTCGTGATTTTTCAATTGGAGAATGATATCATCAGCTAAACATTTGGAAATTTGGTTAAAAAAGAGTAAAATTATTTTGTTCCCCCTAATAATATTTGGTTTCCTCACCGTGACGCACAAGACTTTACAATATGAGGCAAGTTCACCAGAGTTTGTCATGTATAGTGTAAAGTGAAACCTTTATGGTACACGAATTATATACATGCACACGTTCTAGATGGACAGAGTACATGAACATGTTCATTTACATTTACAAGCACACTGCACACAAGGGATACCTAAACTCATTGTACATGTCTACAAAAGCCCCTTAATGGCAAGCAAAATAATAATTTCAAATCCGTTATTACGGATTTTAATCCGTTATTTATTTTTTAATTTTTTTTCTCAAGTGGAGTTAAACTCCGTTTATTGACATCAATCATTCCCTATTAACAACAGAAGGTACAAAAACACACGGAAAGTTAAAAAAACACATGCAAATGTTGAACATTTGAAAACGAAACTAACTTAGAAGGACATCAACAAATAAAATTGTTGGGCAAATTAAAATAATGAAACCAGAACAAAAACTAATATCAAACAGAAGACTAATTATTGAACATCAGAAGGTAAATTTAAGCTTGTTGTTTTCGAAAAAGCACAAAGCACTGTTTTTAACATAAGTTTGATGAAAGGCTTCTTCACATAATCTGATGTTTTCCATTAGAAATAAAAAAAAATCAGTTTTCGTTTGTAAACTTTAAGAATATCAGTGTGATCATTACTACCTTTTATCGATACTTCACATCGAATATTCCAAATAATTTTATGCAGTTTAACAATTAAAAGTAAATTTAACTACATTGTCTGTAATGTGAATACCAAGAATTCTAGCACAATCAAATAGATAGAAATGCGGATTGCCTAAGTACTTTTTGATGATATTTTCTACAAATAACCAAGCATTATAGCATTTGTTGCACTCTATAAACAAATGTTCAATAGTTTCATTAACTTGTTTACAAAGTAAGCAGACATCGTCATCTGTGATACCAAACTTGTACAATTTATCCTTAGTAGGGAGAATTCTGTGTTTTAATTTAAACCACAAATCTTTTTCATCGGCTTCCATGAGGGGACACCGACCATTTTCCCAAATATCAAATATTAACATCCGATTTAGTTATATGAAAATAATTAGTCCAATATTGCAAAACTGCAGGAGACATAAATTGATTGTTTATAAAACACCTGTAAACATCTTTAACGTTATTTTCCAAAAGTCTACTATATTTTGCCGGTCTGTTTGTCTTCAATTGTAGCATTTAAAGGCCTTATTTCCAGAGTTAAGTGAGTAATCAAACTATAATTTTCGAGAACATGTTTTAAACTATTCATCCCCATTGGTTTAAAATTTTTGCTGTCTATTTTTTTATTTTTGTCATTAGTAATAATGCTATTTTTCCAGAGGGGGAGTTCATTAGTCTCGTTAACACAGGAGAACACTTTGTTATAGCTAAGTTCAGATTTCTGTAAAGCATGAATTAATTTTTTATAATAATCCTGAGTACCACGAGCTTTAAGGTTATCTAAAATGTACCAGCCTAGTTCATTCTTCCCGCTAGCTTTGCATAAACAGTACTCGAACAGATGGCTCCATTTCCCAGATTCAGTGTGATACTTTTTGAAAGCATTGAGTTTTAAAGCTTGCAGCTTGAGGCGAATATCAACGACTCCAGTGCCTCCCATAGCTACGGGACCGGTAATAGTCTGTCTTTTTATTTTATCCGGTTTGCCATTCCAAAAGAAAGACCACTTAATGCGCTCCATTTGCTTTACGTAATCCGTTATTATGGTGGATTCAAAATCTGTTACTATATACGGATCCGCAATCCGTTATTACGTATTCAAAATCCGTTATTACGGATCCGCATCGGTTATTACGGATTCGCAATCCGTATAATAACCGATTCTCAATCCGTAATAACGGTTATGAGTTAGGATTAGCAATGAGTTATTATGGAATCATTCTCACTCCGTTGTTACAGATTACGCAGGTTCGCAATCCGTATAATAACGGATCCGCAATCCTTTATTAAAGGATTATGGTTATTACGGATTCACAATCTGTTAGTACGGATTCGCAATCCGTACAACAATGGATTCGCAATCTATTATTACGGATTTGCAATCCGTATACGTTATTATACGGATTGCGAATCCGTTATTGCGAATCCTTACAGATTGCGAATCCGTAATAACCTTAATCCGTAATAACGGTTATTACGGACTCGCAATCTGTTTCTACGGACTCGCAATCCGTTATCATTGATTCTCATTCCGTATAATAACGGATTGCGAATCTGTATAAATGGATTGCGAATCCGCAATTTGTATATTAAGGATTGAGAATCTATGCGAATCCGCAATCTGTTATTACGGATTCGCAATCCGTATAATAACAGATTCCGTTATTATACGTATTGCGAATCCGTTATTGCGAATAATAATAATAATGATTACATTTATATAGCGCTTCATACAAAAAATAAGTTTCTAAGCGCTTCACAAAGGAAATATAAACGATTAAGTAAGCAAACGGGAAAATTAAAGCTAGAAATATACAATAATACACGAAATATACAATATAACAGGCTATTTAGAAGAGACAAATATCATTAGACTATGAGAAAAAAATATTGTAATCTCATTGGCACTGATGGAAACCATTGAAAAGATGGGTTTTTAATTGTGTTTTGAAACTGCCAATTGTCTGAGCATTCTGGATGTAGGAGGAGACTGTTCCGTACTAACAGATTGCTAATCCCTCTCGAGACCCGCTGCTATCTATTGTGGCGTGTCGTGGCCGAGCGGATAAGAAAACCGAACTCAAGCTCTGGTGGTTCCGATCAGCAGAGTGTGGGTTCGAATCCCAGCCGTGACACTTGTATAGTTAAGCAAGACACTTCACATGCTTCGTCCTTCGGATGGGACGTTAAGCCGTAGGTCCCGTGTGTTGTGTAATGCGCGTAAAAGAACCCAGTGCACTTATCGAAAAGAGAAGGGGTTCGCCCCGGTGTTCCTGGTTTGATTGGCAGCATATTGCGCCACGGCACCTTGTAAACCATTACATGGTGCTATGTAAAGGATTTGGTCTCATACTTCAATACTCCACAATACCTTGCAGGAAAATAATGAACGTTAAAGCGCCTTGAGCATCACTGAGTGACGGATATGTGCGCTGTATAAGAAGCCACTATTATTATTATTATCATTATTATTTATCTAACACTTGAGAGGATTTTCTTTTCGACGTTGCCTAAGAATAGTACTATTATGGTACACGAAAAATACTGCAAAGTGGTAAAACACCGCACTCCAACAAGTGACGTCACGCGGATTTACTCGAGAATGATGACGTCACGGGGCTTTTCGCAAAACTCAACGAAAAGCAACGTTGAGTCGTGGTCAAAATTATTTCTTTGTGGTACTTTTAAAATATTTTATAGGATGTGAACTGTATGTCTGTATTCATTGACCACTTTACATTACATGTAAATTAATTTCAGCAAATATTACTTATTCTTCTTTGCTCTCGTTCAAGTACTTCTTTAAAGTCAAAACCCTTTTGATTCACGATATATGATTTTTGCACACACAGTACATGCACATATACCTGAACGGTAGTTAGCATCAATTCAAATCCGACAGCTAGAAATCATACCATGATCAAATTAATAAACTTTTTGTAAGTAAAACAAAAACAAAAACACTTAGCAAGTTTACGGATGAAACATATCAACATGATTGTAGACAAAATAAGGAATGCCCCTCTTTTTAACGATGATTTTGAAATAAAGCTTACCGCAGTGTAATCATCGAGTCTAAAGGGCAAACTCAGCGGGCCTAAAGAACTTTTGGCAGGCATTGTCACGTCGATCAACGTGATGTGGGTATCGGTGTTTGATAATAAGCGAATCAATGTCGTTCTTTTTTGGTTTAGCTTTTTGTCAGTTATTTAAAGTCATACATATCTCTAAAGCAGGTGGACATCTCAGTGAAACCTCTTCTTCTATTCCTTATTTTCCATTAAGCCATCAGACTGGCAAAACATAAATAAATTCACACTGAACTTTAAATGAGTTTGAGATTGTATGTTCGCGACAACGTGTTGTTAATACGTACAAGAATAAACAACGCAATGATGTTTAATGGACTTTCAAAATTTGCGCACAATGTATGGCTGCCTGTTTGTACAGTGGCTTTGTGTGCACGTCATACGTTTCCGGTTTAAATGTGGGACTCTACACAGGTATTATGTCTGTGCAAAAGATCGAGCAGGCTCAAGGACCTACAACCTGATGTAAAAACTTTGACTAAACTATGAGTTGATCTTGAGATATTAATTTTTAAAATTTTCAGCTTCCGGTTTGAATCGGAAGTCAATGTCAAATGGGGTCAAACTCTTTGCAGCGTTTGTTGAGTATTCAAAGCCCATTCCGATGATGTATAAATTGTAAAAATCTACTGTGGGGTTCAGGAGTTATGATTTTTTCAAAAATATTAAGCTTTGATTTAATGTAATTCAATACCTGATGACGTCATCATGACGTAACCAAAGCGGTTTCATCTTCTAATGGATATCTAATCTAACTATAGTTATGTGAAGTTTCAAGTTCATATGAGCTTAGGAAGTGTGCTTTTGTTAGCGGAAAAGCGACGGGGAGAAGAAGAAGAAGAAGTATTAAGAAAGAAAAAACCGGAACAAAAACAAGAGGTGTCCCGGGCGGATTGCCCGAACACCTAAAAAGGAAGACAAAAAACGGAACAAAAACAAGAGGTGTTCCGGGCGGATTGCCCCGAACACCTACACAAAAAACCATAAACGAGAATGTATGTTCAATCTGAATCCTAAAAAAGGTTCTGATACTGTTGGGGCAGATTGTGATATTCCACGCATGAATACAAGTGGCGAAATGTAAACACTTTTCCCTCACAAACCCCTAAAATATTCCACACAATAAAGGTCACATAGGTTATTCGAGAAACTCCCATGCGAACGTTAACAAAGGCACATTCCCACACAGCACGAAAGCCTTGTAGAACTACTGCGAAAAGGTACAATGACAAACATTTTTTTTCGTACATAGAGAATAATAACGCCTCATGGCACAATGCTTTATTTTCTTTCTTTCTTTATTAACCATGGGGGCCAGGCAGGGGGAAATTTATAAGCATCACATATTCTGAGAGGGAATTAGATATACCGGAGTTGAATGGAAAATGAGATTTAAAATAGTTCAACTGGTTTAAATGTGTACAATAACATTTTACAACTTCAGTACAGTCCGTAAACTAAATTTAATAATTAAAGTTCAGAGTAAAAGCTACAATAAAAACGGCAAGCGTTCAAAAAGTATACATAAACTAATATTGCACATTGTTATAATGGAAGTCGAATAGTGCAAGGAGATAAGAGGTAAACTTTCTGTTTGATAAGCCCTGTGAATATCTAGCGGCCGCAACATGCCCCCATAATTATCTGTCGGATGCAACTTATAATCTCGCGGCTGCCACATAACATTATACAACAATTATAAAGGGGGTTAAAAGGTATTGTCGTTAGAGGTCATCAATCGTCAATTAACACTAATTCCATGCGTTACACTAAGCCCGCAAAAGTAACACACAGGTAGTACATGTGGTGGCCACTCGATGTTGCGGCCGCTAGATAATAGGCAAACAACATATCAAAACAAATATCAAAATGTCAAAAAATAGATCACAATGATCTGCAGCACCGTAGTACAGTGCTCGATGGAAGTGCCACTTGACATGTTGAGATCCTGGGATTATTTACTGGAGGATGATGACATCATAAACGTAAGATGACGACATCTTGAGATGATTTATTTCGGGATGACGACATCCTGAAGTAAGATGTCTTCCTCCCGATATATTTTATATTAGGATGTCGACATCATGAAAGTAAGATGTCAAATTCTCAAGATAAGTTATTGGGAAGACAACATCTTCCTTTCAGGACGCCATCATCCCATAAAAAAGTATCTGGAAGACGACATTCTACTTTCCACATGCCGTAATCCCGAAATACATCACCTCAGGATGCCAGCATCTTACGTTCATGATGTCATCATCCTGCGTAAGTTACCTCAGGATCTCAACAAATTGGATGGCACTTCTCTCAGAGCTCCGTACTTCTACATCGGTAATTTTTAAAGGACATGTGAAATACCATTGTAATCACAATGTAAGTGAAGTGATCGAAAAGTATTTGTAGTTGTTGTTGAATGGCAACCGTTGTTTGCATTAATTCTATTGTTAGTTTTGATAATTAAACAATTCAGATAGGAACAGCTATTGTAATCGTCGAGATTTTTATTTGTTTTCTTATTATTCTTTCTTTCCCTTAAACTCTATTGACTTAACATGTGACTTTTCTTACCGCCAAATGTCAATTTTAGCAATACAAAACTGTAATCAAATGTTATACCACGGAAGCTTATGCTTGAACTAGTTACATAAATTGTAATGAAAAATTAATTGATTTTAATAAGAGATGTTTCAGTCCATTAAACCTTATCAAGGTACAATGAATTTCCACGATAATTAACGATTAGGTGACAAATAGCAGGACACCATGGCTAGCTGGCTGATTGTGCCATGATTGCGCAATCACGGCAATGCGTCAAAGACTACCTTGATATTGGAATGCTAACCGAGAGAGGACATGCGCACGTTTTAATAGGGTTTTTGTTAAAAGGTATTGGATTGGGATAAGTTACATACCATCGTGTACCTTATAAAATGTGTTAGTTTGAAAAAGACATGTTTGTTACTGTGACGTCATCAGGTGTCAAATTACGTAAAAGCTTCTTCCTTTGAAAAATCATATATCCTAAGCACATGTCCTAAAGTCGTAATGTTTGTGTTGTCTTGTAGCTTTTAACACTTGCGACATTTTACTGAAGGTGATAACCCCACGTTGACCTTTACTTCTGGTCTAAACAGGAAGCTCAAAACTTTAAAAAAACATATCTACTTAATAATCACATGTCATAAAGTCTCAATGTTTATGTTGTATTGTAGCTTACAACACTTCCAACATTTATATTACAAAACGATGACTCTACTTTGACCTTTACTTCCGGTCAAAACAGGAAGCTCAACACTGAAAAAAAAAACATATCTCCTAAACCACATGTCATAAAGTCGTAATATTTGTGCTGTATTGTAGCTAATAACACTTGCCACATTTCATTTAACACGATGACCATACTGTGACCTTAACTTCTGATCCAAACAGGAAGTTCAACAATTTAAACAAATCATATCTCCTGAACCACATGTCATAAAGTCTTAATGTTTGTGTTGTATTGTAGCTTACAACACTGTGTAACATTTTATTCACAATTCGACTTTCACCTTTACTTCTGGTCCAAACAGGAAGTTCAAAGCTTGAAAAACCATATAATCCGAACCACAGGTCATAACGTCGTAATGTTTGTGTTGTATTGAAGCTTACTTTGACATTTACTTCCGGTTTCAAACAAGATCCGAACTTGTTTGAGTTGGTGAACTGCGATGATCACGCTTGATAACATGCATTAATTTCAAACACGGTTACAGGATATGCACAAAGTACATAATTAGTTCAATTCTCGAGCTAAGAAAAAAATATTATTGTGAACAGAACGGAACAGCTCTGTGATTGTAAGTGACAATCACGTTATATCTAGTTTAATTTGTTTTTGCTCAATCTGAGCCAATTTTTTTCCAGTGTAGGGTGTTAACAATGACAACAATGTAGTTTTGAGGCAGAATTTAAAGATTATTTATACACAATACGGTGTAAATTTTGATTCTCGTTTTGGTATGTGTATGAGAGAACACCCATTCCATTGTGTAAATTGTAACCGCCCAGTCTTTGCAGTGCATGAACTTCATAAACCGTATTTCAGGAACAAATCATTTAATATTTTGGTAATTATCAAAACTATATTGTACACGTACCTCTAAGTCTAAGGAAAACTGATGGAATAATAACTATACCGACTTGTAAAACTTCGATAAAGCTTACAGCTGCCTGCATCATTTGTATCTGATGATTTGTAAATCTACAAGGGCCTTTAGACGAGAATGAAGTATGGCAGCTAATCAACTGATATTGTTCTTACCATGTATAACTTATTTATACAAAGGGTCTACAAAAAAGGTTGAATATTTCACATACAATAAGAAAACAACTGTAGTAATGTTTGATAGCATAGACGAGTACTACGTACTACTAGACTGCTGACTTACCAGTGTGAAAAGTTGACAGCCGAACAGACTTTCTCCCGGCGCTGGAACTGGAAGTATACTCACGTTTCAATTTGGGAAAACAAAATTGATTGTCTCTCCGATTGCTCAGAACATGCAGAACAGATGGTAACTAATTTGATGCAACGATGACACTTAACGATGAAACGATGACAATAGCTAGCAAACAAACTTTACCGATGAGAAACTTTGATTCAACTTCACCTAGCATAGAACAGTAGGATAAAGATGGCTGCTCTGAACAGCACACATAGTCAACACACCAGTGGAACAAACATACACAACCCCTGTAACTTGCGGGATACCAGCTACTTGTGTCTGGCGTGCGCTGATTGGCCAGTTGTTTTTTTTACATTTTGTGATTGAGTTAAAGGAGCTGTCACTACACCACCATAAACTTATAACAGGAAATCAATCACTAAAAAACACCTACAATGTTTAGTACAACAG
The DNA here is from genome assembly GCA_021014325.1 of Plazaster borealis. Taxonomy (NCBI): domain Eukaryota; kingdom Metazoa; phylum Echinodermata; class Asteroidea; order Forcipulatida; family Labidiasteridae; genus Plazaster; species Plazaster borealis. The sequence continues at coordinate 31,914,229 of CM037474.1, read as the reverse complement.
TGATCGTCCAGTCTACAAACTGCACTGCAGCTGACTAAGCAAAATTGACACCAACAAAGATCTTCACAGATATACAAAAGGGATTAACTCTATATGTGTCTGTTTGTGTATTCAAATTTACTTGTGACCTAACATGCATTGCTATTACCTTGCCAACAGTGGATGGAACAATAACCTATTTTCAACATTAATTTATTGCAGATTGATGTGGTTCCATTTGGTCCAAATGGGATCCCGTTGAATGAGGTCCTAGTAGGACCCAATGGGACCCAAAATGGATGCCATTGAACATAATTAAACTGGACTCAATTGGAGGGTGTGCGCATGCACTGTACACATATTGGGCAACTGGGTTGGTATTGTGATTGCCTCGTCGTTGGGTACACTCTGTTATCAAAACACTCAGTTGTTGGGGAAAAGGCGAGACAACGCGCGTTTTTTAAACCAATAATTGGTAACATTCAGGTCACGCCTGTGCGTCCACATACACATCAATCTAATGGCATCATAGCGGACCTCATATCCTACTGGAAGAATTGGCTTACCTCAGCTAAAGATGTTTTCAAAGTTGAGTTTCATTTGTACATCACTTACATACCGTTACTCAATTAGATTGTCTTTGTGATAGCATTACAAAACAATGTAGATGAGTCGCCAGAAATAGGCCTATATGATAAGTCATTCGACATGTTTCAGTGACTCCTTGCAGTGGTTTGCTTAGCAGAGGTCATGGTGATAGCACCCGGCATGTTTGTAACACATGCATTCTCCTTGTACCGGTTCATTCTACAGGCAGTGAACAATATATTGTCATTGTGTCATGTTTATAGTTTACAGTTTAGAGAGAGATTTACACAACTCGTGGTTGTACTCGCAAGTAGCAGTAGTCAATTCCTATACCGCTTACAAAATGCAGATCTAAGAAATAACTTCTTCCTCTTATTTTCCAAGGACATGGGAAGGTATTAGCTGATGGGAAAGTATGAGCTCGACGATGTTTGTTCAACAATTCTTTAAATAATAGCTCAGCAAGAGTAAGTTAGATCTGAAACTTTTAGGAATCAAAGTTATATGTAAAACATGTGGCACTGTGTTAAACGTTCAGGATAACAAAAGTCAAAGTTGATCTTGTTTCCAAATTTGCTTACGGTTATGTTATACTGACTCGCATAGCCATTGAATGTAATACAGGTGTAATCAAAGAATATTGAATAATACTTAAGCAAGTCCTCACCCCGATCACAAGAATGGAGAATAGACTGTTTGAAAATGTTCAAGTAATTTTTTAAGAAAAATATCGGGCAAGCAGAAATCTTTCGGGTCAAATCGGCCAAAAAACTTGGCATCTTTAATACAGGTATTTATTGTAATTTTTATAAGTTTGATTGTAGGATATAACTGACATCACCTATACAAAATGAAAATAGCTACAATTATCAACCCCCCCCCCCCCAACCGTTCATACTGGTCAAGAGACCGAACTCTTCGTCATCATGAGCAAGTTGGACAAACTATATACCATTTATTGGTTATAAAATAACAAACTTTGGACGCCAATAAAATGGTTTCGTTTAAAGTTGCCATGATCACATCGTTACAGTTACGGTACATTATAACAACATAAATAATTGAAAACCAGAGAAGTAGTAATGACAATAAAAATTTACACGGAAGTTGGATAAATATTCTCAAATCAGGACAACATTTGGGGGTAGAGTGAAGCAAAAGTTTTTGTTCCCGTACCTACGGACAGACAAACATTATACAAACACACCAACAGACTAACAACACTGACCAACATATAAACTATAACAAGTAAGACAAAACATCATCTAGAAATATGCCATAACAAGATCAGGGCGACTGTGAAGAGTTTTTACAAACCGCAGGTTGCCTATCCATATCCTCTGTGGAAAATTGGTTAGGTAAACGTGGGGAGTATACCTTGAGGCATTGTCTCTCAACCAGCCACACAGAGATCGTGCACTTTTTATAACTGCAAAATCACCAGCATCATAACATTTTATTCTGTACCACCGATCCGTTCCGAGCACATGTCCTAGTCAAGAGATTGTGGCGTGTCGTGATCAAGTGGATGTGCACCGGACTCCCTCTGGTGTTTCTGATCAGCAGAGAGTGGGTTCGACTCCCGGTTGTGAAACTTGTGTTCTTAAAAAATATTTAATGTAGTATTTTCTAAGTTGATCCTTTGAACTAATGTGCAATGGATTGGGACAATCTGCAAAGATGGTGTCAATTAATAGTTTCTGAGAGATTCAACACCAATCAGTGAGTTGCTTAAACAGCTCTGCAGTACAAGTGCTTCCCGATACATACTCTCTCAACCAATATTAATTGACCCCATCCTTCCAGATAGTCCCATTCAGTTCAAATGATCAACTTAGAAAATACTACTCCAAGCAAACATTTGTTTTCAGCCATTGTATCACATGGTTTTTCATATTTGTTTCTGCTGATTATGTAAATATCATAACGCAAACAATTGTAATAATAAAATTTGCAAATAGTTGAATTGTGAAGGTCCCGTGTGTTGTGTAATGCACGTAAAAAAACATTAACAAAAACAGTGCACTTATCGTATAAAGAGAAGGGTTTCGCCCCGGTGTTCCTGGTTTGTTTGGATGCATAAAATTGCACCACAGCACCTGGTAAATCAATACATGTTGCTATGTAAAGGAAAAGGGTCCCATACTTCAAAAACGTAGCTCCGCACACTTTGAAGGAAAAAATGCTAAATTTCGTTACGTATGTTCATAGAGTAATTTGTGTCCAGAGTTCCTATATTCAATAATGTCAGACCAGTATTCTTTCGTGGTGCTAACTTTAAATGGGCAGGTCCCAGTAGAACAAATTCCAAGAAGCTTTACTCTGAGTGTACTCCTTTTGAAAATAACTAAATATATTTTACATGTTTTTCAATCACAAAAATTTGTTTTTAGTGCAATTTTTGGTGGGGAAGTTAAATATCTTTTTGAGCTCAACAAGCTCTGAGAAACATAGTTTATCCTGCAATCGAGAAAATTGCTAGACAGTTGGTGCATATTATTGTATTGTATTTAAAGCATGTACTGCTGAGGTTTAACTGCCGTGTAAAGAGACTTTCTGACAACTTTATGACTAAAAGCAAGTTATTGTAACGATACAAAAATTATCTCCAAATTTCCTGCAGATTCTCAATGGTAACTAAGAAATCCAACTTTCTGCATTGCTGTTTTGAGGCTTGGACGTTGACCAAACGTCTTTAGAAGAAGCTAGATTGCTGCTACACCAGAAAGAAGAACGTAGCTAAGAAGGTTCATTGGTCAATACACCTGACTACCCAGGATATATGGTGGCCCTAAAGGGACATCACACATCGCAAAAAATCTTAACAAATATTTGCGATGTCGTTGTCGTTGATCCAAATGTTATGGCAAAAACATCTTTGCAAATATTTGTCCCAAATTTATTTGCAAGTATATTATGTGAGGTGTGTGATGTCCTTTCAGGGCAACAATAGAATTTCACCAGGGACCATTGACAAGATGAGAGCCAGGAGACTGAGATTTTGTTTTTGACTCCATTTATTTAATATTCCCAACAACATCACATAAACACCAATAACAAAACCACCGTAGCATATTTTACATAATATTGGCTCAGTGCAATTAAACTTATACAATAGGTGGCATTTACGTGAGTTATGAACAATAGCTACAATTCGTTTCGTTACATCTATTTTGACCCATAATTGCCGACACAGTTGAAAACGGTTTACAATGAGGCCATGCTTACCGAGTATTAAATAATATGGTTACATTGTTAAATAATTACACAACTAAAACCCTCAAGCAAGGGTCCTTTTTGGCACCTTGCCTCTGCAAAATACTTGCACATGACTGTTGCAAACGTATAAAGGGCACGCCTGGGTTAATTCAACTTATTTGTTCGCTTAGCTAAAAATTGTCAACTGAAGTACCGATTTTGTACACAAAATATACTCGAAGAGTTTTATCCTGCCTCTCCGACCAAATCTCTAAGCCCCCGTTGATTGACACCCCTCTAGGACGTGTGGAATGCTCCAGCTTAGGATATAATGGTATTTAATATGAGATGACCAGTCTGGTTAAGACGATAGAAATAAAGTCAGCACGTGATCACAGCGACCCTCACTGCAGTATGGGGCGCCGTTTATGACTTTATTACGAAACCAATATATATAGAATGAAAGCAATATATATGTATAATGAAAGCAATATATATAGAACGAAACCAAAATAGCCTATATAGAAAGAAACCAAAATATATAGAACGAAATAAAAATATATTGAACCAAACAGAAATATATAGAACATAACAGAAATATATATAACGAAGCACCACCTACGACGATTAAGGGCCAGGCCGCACTACTTATAGAACCATGGAGCTATACATTATCTATAGCTCCACGATATATATTTCAAAATATATATATAGTACTATTACGAAAACTAAAATAATTAAAGCACGAAGCGCCGCGAGACTTGAAATCAAGTCAATATAGATCACAGAGATACAGTGTACGCTGGCCATGGTAGGCTAGACTTGATTTCAAGTCTGAGCTTGCGGTTATTTCTCTACATCAGCCACGCAAAATTCCCGCAGATTTGCTATCACGCGCTCTAACTCGCAATCTCAGACTTGACCCTCTTGTGTATACGGGATATTCATTTATTCACTACATGCACTACTGACATTTACATAACAACACTATGCCAGAGAGATGACCAATCAGGAGACCACAAAACTCCCGTTGGCTGCGTCCATTCCAAATAGCATGAAATCGCTTCAGCATTTTCTGTAAAATCGAGCCATTGCTTTTATTTTGAAGTGCTTTGTACGTACAGTACGCTATATATAATTTATACATAAAATAACACAAGATTTAATCTCAAAATGTTGAAAAATAAACTTGACAAACAACCTGATCCTTACTAGACGAAAAATTATGATACCTTTGATTTTGAATAAAATAACTAGAATCACTTTGTTTTTTTTGTGTTTCCAAACTGTAAGTTGAATCACCGAGCAGAGACAGATTGGTTACACGTGCATCAATGTTGTATTTCCTACTATTATCCCGTGGTATAAAACGGTTAAGTTTGAATGTGCATTTTATTAAGGGCCTCGGAGATTCTGACCAATCAGTGTGTTCCGTCCACTTTTGGACTAATTCGCCATAGGGTGTGTACAAACCGACGAACAATGTTCCCAAGTCTGTGATTGTAGGTTCAAGACGGAGGTTTATCCACAAGAGGGCGCTGTTTCAGCCAATAATGTATCGGCTATCAGGACGACTAAAAACCACGATCACAGACTTGGAACCAAGTCCATGGTAGGCCTACTCGTGTACCGATCGCTAAAAGGTTGACGGCTCGAACACGTGAACTTACTCCCAAATCACAATGTATGTCGAGAATACTCAAGTAAAAGGCCTTCCCAGGTTTTTTTTTGTTCAGCTAGATTTATCATTTTTTGCATTTTGGTTTTCTAAACGCGTCGAGTCGATCGCTGCTAAGGGTGCACCCCACTAATTCCACTCCCATAGCATTCATTGCAAAAGGCTAAATAATATTCAAAAATACACGAAAAATACTTAAAAGTCTCACAGCTTTTTACAGTAAAGGGAAGAGTATTAATTGAATCTTGAACTTTTATTCTCTGCTCAATTTAATATGGGGAGTCCCTGGTCCCGTCGAGTTATTCTCCCTCCAAATAAAAACACCCCTATACACCGGTGTAATTTTCCAAACGTCCGAGCATCAATCTTGAAAAATGTCCCTACACCTCTCGGCAAATAGGACCATTTTTTCAGGGCCTATGTCATCCAAAATACCTCAAGTTGGAAGTCAACAACCCCCAGGTTACAATTGGGCAACATGTTTACACTCTACCCCTTTTATTGGGCTCTCAAATCTGTCTAATATAGGATATTTTGTGGGCCTACAAAATATTCATGAGCTCGACGCTCTGTTTTCTCCATCTTTAGTGAGGTGCACCCATTAACAACATTTTTAATGTCGCCACGGCTGCTGGTAATTTTGAGGGAGCAAAACAGGAAACAACGAAGGTTCAACGTTGAAGAAATGGTGTTTTTACATACATTGTCTGTATAGAGGAAAAGCTATTAAGCTATAGGCCTTCATTGAGTTTTAGCTGGAAATGTTCAATGGATTAATTTAAAATATGGAAACAAACAGTAAAGGGATAACCTAAGCTTGATTTGTATGTGATTAATCAATGTAGTTCTTTTGCATAACTGACGAGCAATGAAATCAAACATCTTGTCCATGCATCAAATTGTTCATGTTTACTGACACTTCCGGTTACTTAAAGATGGACATGAACGAGATAAAAATACGCTGCATGTTTAAATTCATGTTTGCTGGAGTGTAATAAAGACCCAAGTTTCACTTACACAAAGTTTCAAAATTTCAGACACGTTTTTAAAAAGACAATCATTTGACTTGAATCTGTTGCATTGCAGCGCCCGTATCGCGAAATGAGCGTGTCGCAATCACTTCATTTACATATCATGAATAAAACATTTCACCGGTTTTGATGACGTGCAGCCGTGGATGAGATCTGGACCCTGCGCCCGTCCGTATATACATTAGTACGTCGTTTACAACGTATGTATGGCGTGAGATGTAAACGATGAACACGCGCAAACCATTCCTGCACTGTTGTCAAATTGCGCAAATACTTCATGCACGATCGCCAAATTGCGCAAATTATTCCTGCACTATCGGCACATTGCGCACACTATTCCTGCGCTATCGGCCAATTGCGCAAACTATTCCTGCACGATAGATAAGCCGATTGCACAAACCAAAATTCCTGCACGATGCAAGATCGACTGATTGTGCAAACATTTTTGGGCAAATCATTTCAGCACGAACAAACCACTGATCCTGAACTGAAAATCCATCCACTTTGTGCACGATCACCCGATAGCTTCTACTTGGAATGCGAGTTTCAGATTTGCGTCCGGTTTTTTTCAAACTCTCTTTTTCGGTCTCCCCATATCACGCTGTTTGTTTCAACATCCAAAGAATTGTCAACCTCGGGCCCCTGATGGACAATGTACAATAATAATATCTCTCATGATAGTGCGGTGTCGACTCAATTATTGAGTCTTGGGTACAAGGTTCCGTTCATCGACTAAACATGTAGTCAGGATGCCCTGCGACACAGAGAAAAATTCACGCGAAATGCCGTTACGAAATAGATGACTTCTGGGTACCAGTCGCTGCACACTATTAACACAAAAAGATCGATCTACTGGCGCATTGAAACGGTGGTTTGTGTTCGTCGTAAGTATTTTTCGACATTTTTTGTCCGATTTTGTCCGGGCGCTACATTTTTTGTTTGGGCGAATTTTGTATTGACATGCAGTCTGGCCTCACTATTAAAAAAAATTAAAAATAAATAAATAAATAACAAAACGATAGCGTACGCTATACGTACGGGTCAAAGTGCAATGTTCAGGTCGTCTCCACGGGTATACGTCATACAATCAGCTTTTTCACACAGCGCCGCCAGCGGTCAAAATGCTGAAACGTCTTCGAAAACCGCGGAAATTCGTAACATAAGAGTCGTTTTTATTTTCGATTTTTTTTTTTATCATTCCAAACTTTCAATATTAATTTGTTTTGCTAAAAATGGTTCGTACATAAAATGTTAAGAAGGCTAAATGATTCTTGTTGCTTAGATTACACCGTTCATATCCATCTTTAAACCCGAACACCTATAGTGTTTGTAATGACTGAGACGTTTCTAGCCTTAAGTTGTACATGATTATATATTTAAACTTTCAGTAGGCTTGTGACAACCTGCGATTAGAATAAAACACGTCTTTTTACACAACTTTATGCACTATTTATCTGTGGAGTCACTTATAGCAATTAATGGTGCCACTAATGCATGCATATACGCATAACGAGCTATACGTTTGCTCTCTACCACCCCCACCCTCCCCAAAGCCATGTCAGGGTGGCTTGGATACTATCTTGGATTCACGGGTTACCTGATTACTTAGTGACACCTTTCTTACTTTCGTTTTACTTTACTTTACTTTATTTTCCACACAATCATGACAATGAATATGAAATAACACAATAAACGGTTACACTTGTCAAAATAGTTTACCATAAACCATCATATGGATGTGGAAGGGGATCCCTAAAAAGCAAAGCTTGTCGAGGAGAGTCTCCCAGTTTATTATAACATAGATTAGAAAATAAGACAAATTTAACATAACAATACTCAAAATCACATAACTTAGTGTCATAATTACATACGTTGGAAGAGTACATGTAGCCTGGATAGCCTTTAGTGTAGACACATGAGGCCTGTAGCTTCTAACCCCATGAAAAACGCTCAGTTATTAATCAAATAATTGTTTAACAGCTTGCTTTTTTTTTTATATTTACGTCTAAAGAGAGATGGACTGGAGATGTTTTTCAAGGGAGAATCAACAGAACTCCAAAGCTTGGGCCCCTCATATTTCACAGTTGTTTTAGAAAGTGTAGTGCGAGTCTAAGATCGATGGAATTCATGACACTGCCTTGTAAATTAATGATGAACTTCTTCAAACATAGAACAAAAGGATTTGGGTAGGTTATTATTTTTAAGTTGATGCATGAGAGAGCCCAGCTGGAGAGAGTAAATTTCATTAACTTTTAAAATACTGCAATCATAAAAAGGGGATTATTGTGTTCACAAAAGTTAAGATGTTTTATGATGCGTATAACCCTTTTTTTTATTTAAGGATTCTATTAACATGACCGGTGCAACTGTTACCCCAAGCAAGTATACCGTAAATAATGTAAGGTAAAATAAGGGAATTATACAAGGTCATTAAAACAACCTGGGGAAAATTCCAATAATACCTATATTTCTAGAAATGACTGTGTCTTTCCAAGAAAGGCAATCATCATTGTATAAGCCTAAAAATTTAACACAATCGGCTGTAGTAATATTGTTATTATCAATACAAATTCCCGACAATTGATGACATTGTTTTTTGTTAAATACCATAGTTTGTTTTGTTTAAATTAAGCGATAACTTATTAGCTTTAGTCCAGATGGATACTTTTTCTATTTCTCTGTTAACCGTGTTGAAAAGTATGTTTACATTACTGTGGCTGTAAAATAAGGTCGGTGACAATGATGCCAGATTTTGGAGGGGGCAATATATTTGTAAACATATTATAAGTGAGAGTGGCTGATGTGTTTGTTATTCTGGTTGGTTTATGAATTAGTGGTAAACAGGAGGAGGAGTAAATTGTATCCGAGAATTTCTGAGGCTGTCTACAGTTGTCTGGATTTAGTAAATTTAAATTGAAATCACCAGTAATAAGGCAGTGCTTGTTCTCATTCACTAGTTGGTGAAATAATGTTTGGGAACAAGGTTTGTTGATCCCTAAAAGCCCAGGGAAACAAACTTAAATTACAACTAGGGACTACTAGGATAAATAATACTGGCCAATTCTGGGGCATCGGTGGCCCTCTTGATTGACATCTTGAAAGTAACAGTATTTCTTTTGTTTGATTGTGGCCTTACAAGCTGACCGACTCCCAAAATGGCGAGCGTGACAAACATGAACTGCGTGTTGCGTTGGTACAAGGGGTGAATACCGTCCTTGTACATATGTCATGCGTGTTGAGCTTTCAACCGTCTGCTTCCGGGGCTCATCTTCAGATGGAAAACGGTGGACAAGGGTGCACCACATAGCCGAAAATAGAGCGTCAGCCTCATAATTACTTTGTAGGCCTTCAACATATTATATATTGAAGAGATTTGAGAGCCACTTACAAGGTGACATGGGTTGCATGACTTCCAACTTGAGGTATTTTGGATGACATAAGGCCCTGGAAAAATGGTTCCTTTTGCCGAGAAGTGTAGGGGAATTGATGCTCGGACGTTTGGCAACTCGGACGTTTGTTTTTATTTGGAGAGAGAATAACTCGGGCCTTGGGACTCCTCACTTCAAATTGAGCAGAGGATACAAGTTCAAGAGTCAATGGATAATTTCCCCTGTGAAAAGCTGTGAGACTTATAAGTATTGTTTTAAAGTATTTTTTGATATTTAGCGTTTTGCACTGTATGCTATGGGAGTTTACTTAGTGGGGTGAATATTGTGTATACCAGTGCACCATCGCCTCGCACCAGTACTCGGTGCAACGCATTCAGGTAACAAGTTGCTTTCTTAAGTGTTGTTTTGACCGAGAAGTATTGGAAACCGAAAAAAACAAAAAAAACATGACCTCGAGTTTGAGCACATTTTAAGTACCGAGACTGCGATTCGAGTACAAGACATTTTAAATAAGTACTTGGACGAGAACAAAGAAAAAGTAACATTTGCTGACATTCATTTACAGGTGCCCAATGAATACAGACAAAGAGTTCACATCCCACACAAATGTTTTATGAATAACATTAAAACAAATAGTTTTGACCACAACTCGAAATTGCTTTTCGTTGAGCTTTGCGAAAAGCCTCCTGACGTCATACTTCTCGGATAAAATCGTGTGTCATTTTGGGGAGTGGTGTTTCATACCACTGTGCAGTATGTACACATTGCAATGGAAAGAGCATTGTTCTTAGGCAAAGTCGAAATGAAAATCCTCTAAAATGTTACATAGCATTGGGTCTCAAGAGGTATTTATTATTTTCGAAGAGGTCAACTCTTCAAGCACTGCTGTTAATTTTAATAGCAAAGAGGGAAGCTCTCCCGGGGAGAAATGGGAAGACGGGTGATGACAACGGTGGGGAGTTCGTCTCGCAGAACCCCTGGTTTGAGCCGCTTGTGTAGCAGAGGTAGCACCCGACAATGAAGCCGATGACAGCTCACAGGCTGGGGGAGGTATATCTCCCCAATTCCGAATGTAAAGTACAAGTACTGTGTAATGTAGTAAGCCCCCTTTTTTCATCTGATACTGAAATACTCACAGTACACACAGTATGATATTGTGGCGCAACAGAGCTGGAACACCCCTGCGCGAGGGGTAGAACAGTCCAAACTCAGCGATCTCGCTAGCGCGTGCAAGTGGACAGCGAGGTCACGTGTGCACGTGGCCGGATGCTATAAAAGCAGCGACGTGCAGGATGAAGAGGGGGGACAGTTCGATCTGTTTAAGATTACGACATCCTGCTCTGACTGCTATTAGTTAGTTGCTTCCCGTCCGAAGTAAGTTGGACTGAAAGGGCTGTTGTGTGGGTTGGGATCGGCTGACTTGTAAGTCGGCTGTAACGATTCTAATACGAGCTAGGTGAGGGGGCTTTGTAGTGTAGTTGAGGGGCCAATTGGGTTGTGCGGCGAATAGGTTCCTTTGAGGGGCCCATGAGGTAGTGCGGCGAGTACGGGTTCCTTGAGGAGCTCTTTGAGGGGTTCATTGCCAGCTTTGGCGAGATCCCTATTGGTCCAATAACGAAGCTACATAGTCGAATCATAAGCTAGTGGGTCACACTGGGTCATTGCTGGTATACTGTTGCTGTTACTGCTGCTGCTGCTGCGACATATTCGTCATAAAAGCTAAACGTTAGGACGCCCTCTGTTGTCAACCCGTCTGAGTTTGAGGTGTTCCTTCCTTTACGTACAACAAAGGTTAAACCATTCTCGGGACGGTATACTTCCATCCCAACGAACTCGTCTCTAACCGCTCGGAGACGTTATCAGATTTTCTTCAGAGGTTGTGTCCTGTTCTTTTTATAGAGGTTGTTGATTGCCTGCGGTTTGGAATTGATCTGTTTCAATTTGGTGCGTTTGCCGTAAGGCAAGACCACAAAGAAGGGGTGTTCGTAAGGTTGGCAGGACAAGTGTCTGTGGAGCAAAACGACTACGAAGGGACGCCTATTTAGAAATTTGGCAAGATGTCGGGAGTTCAATCTGGTGAGGACCTACATAGGTCCCGATTGGAAATTCAGTTGTTGCAGTGGGAGAAATGTCAGCATTTGGAACAAATAAAGAAGTTAGAGGCGGCATTGAAAGAGGTGAAACCATCTGGGGTAAGCCCAATCAGTGATGCTCCAAGTGAAGTTAGTAAGCACGTCAGAATAGATCCGGATGTCGAGTTTAGACTTCCATGCCACGATATGGCTGAGATGAGAAAGGAGACGTCTGGGTATTTATCTTGGGAAGAACCAGTGTCCGGTGAAGTAAAGTCTTCGAGATCCCATCCCGTTGTTTATTCGATTGGACAACGCCCGTAAAAGAAAAGTTACTGTTGTCCAGTCCGTCCGTCGTTCCGGTAGCGGACAAGAGAATGAATTGTAATCCGTTTGTGGATGCGGCGAGCACGCCCGATCCGAGGCAGTTACGGAGTAAATTGATGAGTTTTACTACGCGCCCGCCTGTGGTTAGGGCTGAAAGGGTAATGGCTGATGACTCTGGAGCAGACAAGGCGGGCCTTGGCCCTTGAAAAGGGAGGAGAGATTTGTTGAGAGGAAAGAAGGGAATGCGAACAAATCAGAGGTTCCCCGACGTCCGTGTATTATGCCTGATAGGTATAATGGTAAAGTCCCTTGGAACGACTATTTAACGGGCATTTTGAGAGTTGTCGTATGGTAAATCGATGGGATGAACAGCAGTATGCTGCGTTTCTGGCTGCAAGTCTCCAAGGAGATGCAGTCCGTATCTTGGGTACTCAAGATGGGCAAAAGAGGACTTATGAGGAGATGGTTAAATTGTTGAAAAGGAGGTTCGGGCCAGGTCATCAAGCAGAGAACTTTCTTGTTGAACTACGTCATCGTCTGCAGAAGCCGAAAGAAACACTTCAAGAGTTGTGTCAATCGATACATGAGTTAGCCGTAAAGGCTTACCCAGAAGTACCCGAGGAGGCAAGGGACCGGTTGGAAAAGAATCATTTCGTGGATGCTGTGTGTCCGACCAGTTCGTGCGTGAGGGCATATTTCGAGCAAGGCCTATAGAGACTTGTCAGAGGCATTGCAACCCGCCTTGGAGACGGAAAACTTTCATAAGGTGGAGGCCCAACGGGTAGGAGAAAGGTCGTTTAAGTTTGCCCGAGGGGCTAACGATAAAGACGAAGTAGAGACGAGATTTCAGTCGGTTGAGTGAACTGTAAGCAGTCAGAGTGTGTGAGCAATATGACTCATAGCACTCTGTGCAGATATCCAATGGGAACGTTTCCAACCTCACTAAATTTTCTACCACCTTGAGTGTAAATGGGTCAATAATGAAGGCGAGCATTGGTGCGCAATTGTCCTGAATGTTTATGATACCAAACAATGCCACAAAGTTTGATTTGCGGGTGCAGGACGACTCAAATTACAAACAAGTTAAATTATTTTCTCTCTATTTTGAGAGTCTGAGTAAATGCATCCCCAAAATAGGTTTCACCCTCTTTTGGCGGTCAAATCTAGGCTAATAATAACGAACACCAGTGGCACCACCCTGTGTGTGTATTTAAAAGATGCTTGACAAGCTTAGGGAGCCCCCTTCTCTGACGCCCCCCCCCCCTCGCACCTTCCCCGGCCCGCCCCCACCAGCAATAGCGCCGCCACTATAAGCGTTACGTCGAGACACGCGAAACATTGAATTATAACTAGGCCAATAATGTTATCATCATAAAACCAAGCTTATCATTGTGAATTACAAATTTACGGATTTTAATTATTCAGGAACAATAATGTACGAATAATATTAGCAGGAATAATATTATGTTATATTATTACAAATTGCATAACAATGTGTTGGTGCAAAGCTGTGGTGTAATCGATAGTCAAGATTCTTGTAGGTTTCGGAAACATCTCTCCTCTCATAATAAGCGCATTTCAATGTGACATAATAGCCTCGTTTTTTTTTGTGTTTTGCAATCATTGGAGTCCTTGTCTCCGTTCTTTTCTTTGATATTTAGACTGTTCTGTTTTCTACGTGCTTTGTGATTTAAAAAGCTTTTATTGTGTTATTTTACTTTAGATCTACCTTAATTAATACCAACATATCCAATGATTTGCGTGTAGCCTGGCTGGCTCCTTAGTTTAAATCTAACCAATGACAATGATTAGTAATTCGTCCAGGCGGATAAGTAATTCGCCCGGGCAGATTAATAAATCGCCCGGGTGAAATATTTTTGAAATACAGTCGAACTTGTTAATAGAAACTACCGAGGTACCACTCTGTGTACAAATGCAATCTGAACATTTTCGACCTCACTACTTACGGAATATCGTATTACAATTTCCTACCACCTTGAGTGTAAATGTGTCAATAATGGAGGCGACCATTGATACCCAATTGTCCCTACATGTTTACGATACAAAACAATGGCACAAAGTTTGATTTGTGGGTGCAGGACGACTCGAAACACAAACAGGTTAACTTGTTTTCTCTCTACAGTAATATTTCGAGAGTCATGTCTGAGCAATGCACCCCCAATAAATAAATACATAAATAAAATAAATACATAACAGTATAAAAAAGTAGATTATACCCTCTTTTGGCGGTTAAATCTAGGCTAATGTTCAATATAAGAGTATATTAGTGTGTACAATAAGAGATACTTGATAGGCTGGGGGAGCCCCCTTCTCTGAAGCCCCTCCCCCGCATCTTCCCATGACCACCCCCACCAGCAATAGCGCCGCCACTATACCGTGACGTCAAGACCCGCGAAACATTGAACTATAACTAGGCATATACATATATAATGTTATCATCATAAAACCTAGCTTATTATTGTGAATGACAAATTTACGGAATTTAATTTTTCCACCCTGGTGCAAATAAATAAACTGCATTCAGGAACAATATAAGCGAGACTAAATATTAGCAGGAATAATATTATATTATTTAATATTATAGCAATATTTTGGTGTAAACCTGTGGTGTAAATATCGGTAATTTTGTAGCAAACATTTTCAAGATTCTTGTAAATTCTTGGAAACATCTTCTCTCTGCACAATCAGCGCAAATCAATGTGGCATGATATAGCCTTGCCCTTTCGTGTTTTGGAATCATCTGTTCATTTCTTTGCTTCTGTTCCGTTTTATATGTTGTTAGTGATTTATAAAGCGTTTTTTTTTGTATTACTATAGATCTACCTAAATCAATACAAACAAATCCAGTGTTTTGTTTGTAGCCTGGTTGGCTCCTTAGTTGAAGTCTACCCAATAACAATGATTGATACGACTGGTTGCTATGATAACAACTACACACAAACATCAATTAATGTTCTAACGCAAATACTTTAGAACGCTAGGTAGCAGCAGACTTACCGTGTGAATTTCAAATGTTTACGTAGTTCTGAGCATGCACACAGTGGACTTACCTAAGTTTGCCGCCATCTACGTCCTCACATTACTCCCATTCTACCATTTTGAATCGTGCGTTTTAAAGTGGGATCATAGAAACCAGGGCCTAACTTTATAGAGCTGCTTAACAGTAAGAACATTTTTGGCTCACAATATCAAAACGAATTCCCAAGAGTAATCGTATTTCACAGATTAACAAGAAAATCAGGCGCCTAGCTTGCTTGTTCACCGTGGATTTGCATTGTGTATGTTACGTCAGTCACTTGCTTACAGTAAGCGCCAGA